>JANUWF010000055.1:0-15494 GCA_026120185.1 Voacanga thouarsii
AGAGAGGTGAATGTAATTCAAAACTGCTTTATTGATCTTTGACACAGGTAACTTGGACACATGAGTGAGAAGAGAATTCAGATACTTGTTCATAGTCAACTTCTCCCTAACGTAACAGGTACTTCTTTTAAATCTTATGTTGATTACATTTATGGAAAACAACATAGAGTAGCTTTTCAAAAATTTCCTTTATCTAGAAAGCTGAATCCCTTAGAGTTGGTGTATATTGATGTTTGCTACATGAAAGATAGACCTCTTAGTAGTGCAATTTACTTTGTCACTTTTATTAATGATTTTTCTAGAAAAGTCTAGTATACTACTTTGAAATCTAAAGACCAGGTCTTGGATGCGTTTAAAGAATTTATAACAAAGTCGAAAGGGAGACTGGTAAACAATTAAATTTTATTCGCGTTGACATTGATAGTGAGTATAGAGGACCATTTAAAAGCTACTATATGTCTCATGGGATCAGATTAAAAAAAACAAGGCCAAAAATACCACAAGATAATGGGATAATAGAAAGAATGAACAGAACTATCATTGAGAGGATCGTATGTATGCTTTCCAATGCCAAGCTGCCAAAATCCCTTTGGGATGAAGTAATGAGGACTGCAATCAACTTGATTAGTCTTTCTCTTTCAATTCTTTTGGATTGTGATATTCCAGAAAGAGTATGGACGGAAAAAGATGTGCTATTCAACTATATTCCTAACAATGAGAGTTTAAAACTTGATATAAAATATACATAGTATATTTTCTTAGGCTATGCAGAGTTTGGCTACAAATTATATGATCAAGTTGAAAAGAAACTGATTAGACGTAGAGATATTATCTTTCTTGAAGACCAAACTATTATGACATAGACAAACATAATAAGTCTAAGCTAAAGTCAAGATTCTTCGATGACCTTCCTTCTAGTTCAAATTCAGTTCCTGTACCAACTAATTCTAATGAGCTAGTTCTAAAAACAAATGAATCTGATCAAGGGGGGTTGAGGTAGAGTAAGGAGAAAATATTGATAATATTGATGATGCTGGTGAGATTGAGCAAGAAACACCATCACCACCACAGCAACAAGATGAACCTAGGAGATCTATCAAGGAAAAAGACCTTTCACTAGATATGATTCTAATGAATATGTGTTGTTGGCTGATGAAGGAGAGCTAGAGTCTTATAGTGAGGCTTTAGAGTATAAGGAGAAAGAAGAATAACTGCAAGCTATATAAGAGGAAATTGTATCCTTATAAAAAAATTGCACCTATGACTTAGTAAAACTGCTTAAAGGCAAGAGAGTATTAAAGAACAAGTGCATTTAAAGGTTGAAGACTTAAGAGAATCACTCACAACCAAAGTACAAGGTAAGACTGGTTATAAAGGAGTTCAATTAAAAAAAAAGTATAGATTTTGAAGAAATCTTTTCTCCAATGATAGAGATGAAATCTATTCAGGTTATTCTTGGTATTGCTGCCATTTTGAATTTTGAGATTGAGTAACTTGATGTAAAGATAACTTTCCTACATGGCGATTTAGAAGAGAAAATCTACATGGAGCAGCTAGAGAGGTTCAAAGAAAATGGCAAAGAGAATCTAATATGCTGTTACAGGAAAAATTTATATAGTTTGAAACAGGCACTGAAATAATGGTACAAGAAATTTGATTTCTTCATGATAGATCAAAGATACCGCAGGACCACATAAGATCATTATGTCTATTTGAAGAACTTTTCAGATGGCGATTTTATTATTTTCTTATTGTATGCAGATGATATGGTCATTGTTGGCCATGATACTGTGAACATCAATAGGTTGAAAAAGGAGTTACGCAAATCTTTCGTGAAAGATTTGGATTCGACAAGACAAATTCTAGGGGTGAAAATCGCTCAGAATAGGCAAAACGGAAATCTTTGGTTATCTCAAGAAAAGTATATTGAGAAACTACTTGACAGATTTAATATGAGAAATGCTAAGGAAGTTTTTACTCCACTTACTTGTCACTTCAAACTAAACATCAAGGAGTGTCTTAAAAACGAGGAAGAGAAAGAAGATATAAAAAAGGTTCCTTATGTTTCAACAATTACTAGTCTGATGTATCTTATGGTTTGCAGTAGGCCAGATATAACTCATGCAGTTGGAGTAGTTAGTCAATATCTCTCTAATCCCAGTAAAGAGCATTAAAATGTTGTCAGTGGATTCTTAGGTACCTTAAGGGAACATCCAAATTATATTTGTATTTTGAAAATGGTAAGATCATGCCTGATGGATACTCTTATTCAGATATAGGAGATAATCTTAATGAGAGAAGATGTACATCTAGACATTTGATGACATTTGCAGGGGCAGCAGTATCGTGGCAAAGCAAGTCGTAAATATGTATTACTCTTTCTAGTATAGAAGTAGAATATATCGCAATTGTTGAAACTTGTAAAGAAATTCTTTAGTTATAGAGATTTTTTTTCAAGAATTGGGCTTGAAAAAATAGAAGTATAATTTTTATTATAACAATCAGAGTGTCATTCCTCTATATAAGAATTTTACGTTTTACTCTCGATCTAAGTATATTGATGTGATATATTATTTGATTAGAGAAATTTTGGATTCCAAACTATTAACATTTGAGAAGATGTATATGAATGATAATAGTTCTAATATGCTAACTAAGGTATTGCCCAACGAAAAATTCTTTTTTTTTTTTTCGTAGACAGGAAATAGGTTTGATTATGTCTCCCACAGAGAGATTGTTGGGCTTAAGAGCCTAGTCCATTTGGTTGGACAAAACTCACAAAACAAAAGCCTGCAAACAAACAAAAAAGGCCTACAAACAAAACCCAATAAAAGAGAAATAGAAGCCTGATGTATGGGTGAGTCAGTTGAAAAAAGACACGAAGAGGGAGCACGAATAGAGTTACGCTTTCCAAGTTTTTTATCACTGATTGGATGGTTATTTGGAGTTCGATTGAGATGATATTTGGTGCCACGTGATCCTTTCAATATGAACTAACAATCCATTAGTTTAAAATTCATTTTAATAACGTGTTTCCAATCTCAAATCTTATTTTGTTGTAATTTTTGGAGAAGATATTGATATATTATTGGGTATACCTCTAGTTTTTTTTTTTTTTAGAGAAAACTTTGTATTACCTATTATTATTGTTGATAGTGAAAGTTTTCTATGGATTAGATCGTGGTTTTTCTCTTGCTGTGTGAGACCCGGACTTTTTTCCTTTTTTGGACTTTTCCTATTTAGATTTTTCTTTAATTATATGGTACGCTTAGCCTATGTGTCTAGGGGTTATTTCGGTAAAAGGGATAGTTTTGAGATTAATTTGCAATTATATTTATAAGAGGGACAATAATCTAATAAGAAATATCAGTTACGTTTTGGGGTTTAACGTATATTATGTTGGGAATATGCCCTCTTAGATTAGGTTTTTTATGTAAATATCGAATATTTTAATAAAAAAATTTATTTTCAAAAATCGTTTGTGAATTTATTTTCTTTTTTTGTGTACAATTTCGTTTGGAAAAGACCCATTGTGTTTAAATAAGTGATCCATGTGAATGGTGGTCTTTCACAGTAATGTATGAATCATAGGTTATTTAAACACATAAACATTTATTCTTAACCAATTGACGAGAATGGAAATCTCATCATGTTTAGGTTATTATATTATGAATTCCAAATGGGGAATGGCTTACCTTTAGCCAATGAGTAGTCCACTCACTTCATGACATAAGCGTATTACTAATACGTAGAACATGACCTGTAGTAGTAGTTTCTAAAAGTACTATATGGTAGAAACCTAGACTACTACTGCTACAGCGTGGACTAGTACTCTACGACTTGAGTATGAGTTGGTGGTCTAACGAAGCTGGAAGCATATACTTTGATATGCTATAGTTGAGGTTCTATGGTAGAACCAATATACTTGTATATTGGGTTTATATAACTAGTTAGTTAAGACAAACTTGTACAAGATAGTTTATACACAATATCACTCTTTGTGATTGCCTGAATGATCTAAATGTCCAGGGCCCTGGGCAATATGACTTGGATGTTTGCTTTAAGGTAACTCCTTTGGAAAGCGGAAACACTTCAGGAAGTCGTGAATCATTGGACTAGAAGCCTAAGGATGGTAGATGTCATTTAGAGGGGTGTTAGTACACTTCTTCCTCTCTAAATGCACGGCGATGTATAAAGGGGTATTTTAGTCATTTCACCTATAGGTCGGAGACTTTGCTAATGCAACATTATCCTTGGGGTCAATATTTTATTATGGTGATATTAGGAAATATTTAAAATGCAAAAAACAACTAATTAATTTTGGGTCTTTTGTCCGCTAAGGCGATGTGTCTTTTGTCCTCGAAATAGCCTGTAAGTCCTAATTAATTTTGGGTTGGGGAATTGGTCTCAGTTAAAGAGGATTTTATTTTTTTCAGAAAGTCTAATTTATTATTAGACTGAAATAAAATAAAATTGAGAGAAATTTATTATCTGGTTTAATTAGTTAATTAATTATTCAGGGTATAGGTCCAGTTTGAATAATTAGAAAAATTAATCTGGGCTTAAACTAGAGAAAAATAATTAATACTTAATTATTTATTGGGTTGTTTATTTAAGCCCAAGAAATAAATAATTAAAATTTAATTATTTTTTGTTCATTTGGGCTCATTTATTATTTATTAAGTTATTTATTTAAACCCAGGGCATAAATAATTAATATTTATTATTTTGGACTTTTCAGATTCAAGAAAAATAATAAATATTATTTTGGCTCAATAGCTTGGACCATAGGATTTTTCCAGATACGGTTCAGAAGAATTTAGGGTGAAACTAAATTTACTCTGTTAATAATATCCGGGTGTTTGAAATATTAAATTCCGGTGGATATTGTTATCAATTTAATTAAGAACCTATTTTTGGCTTCATTACTCTTGGCTCTCTGTTTGGAAAATAAAACCTTTGATTTTCCTAAAGTTTTTCTCTCTTGTGACTCTCTCTCTCTCTCTCTCTCTCTCTCTCTCTCTCTCTCTCTCTCTCTCTCTCTCTCTCTCTCTCGTGACTTATCATTTTCTGTTCTTGGTGTTTTGCTAATAAAACAAAGAAGCTAACCAAGAACATTGAGTCTGATGCTCTCCTCACCTGTTGTGTTCACCAACAAGAAGTTGGGCAGTGACATATTCTGAGAGTTAAAAAGCCTGGCGTTAATGCACCTGAGGAGAAGTAGGAGATTGGTAGAAGAACAACCGAAGGCTTCATCAAACGGGGTAGAAGGAGCTGTCCTTATGATTCAATCCATTCTTCCACAGCCTAAGAGGTTTAAGGCACGCAGAGGTATGGTCTAAACGCTTCCATGCTGTTGTTGTTCTTCGTTCATGTTTTTTCTCCGTTTTTTTTTGTTTCCCATAAGCATGCTTTCTATTTTTTCAAACTTACACATTGTTTCTGACATACATAAAATGATCTTGCTAAATATTTTATTAAAAGATTATAATTAATTACTAAACTATTTCTGACATGTTATTTTATATGCTGTAGCACTTGTACGTATAAGGCCAATTACTTATCTTAAATTCTCTCATTTGTAATTAGTTTTTGGTTCAGAATCAAATATTACTCATTTAAGATTTTTTTGATGTACTGTATATGTTTCAATTGTACCAAACCAATGTACAAAGATGGGTCCTTAAAGAATAAATGAGATATACATTGGATATAATCCTCTCTTTATTATTAGGTATGTTGAACCCCTGACAAGAGATGTATTCACAGCAAGATTTGTTGATTGTCATTTTGATGAATTATTATTCCCTAAATTAGGGGAAGAACATAAACAGTATGAGAAAGATCTTGCTTGGACAACATCATTAAATTATCTTGATCCGTGCACAAGTGCGTGTGAATTTGAAGTTCAAAAGATAATTCATTTGTAAAGCATTGCAAATCAAATGTCAGATGATTTTGTTGACTCCAGAAGAGTAACAACATTGCATATTTCAGCTATAATTACTCTTATTCGAATTGAAGTCCCAACAGAACAAAAGATTATCCTTATAGCTGCTAAGTTAAAAGCACACCAGAAGCGTGGCCGAACTCTTGGTTCTAAAGATAAAAATCCTTGAAAGAAAAGAGAATTAAATGATCCATATAATCATATTAAAGAAAAGAATGATAAAGACTAAGAAAGAATTGATGACAAAATAAAAGAATCAGAAGTTGATGAAAGTAATACTGAAATTTTTATCAATTATACCACTTTCGATAGAAGTTAGAATTGGATAGAAACAGTTATTGATAATATGTTTGCATACAATATATCTTTTGTTATTACACAAGATAATGATGATCTTGAACCAATATCAGTTGATGAACCAATGTATCTCTTGATATTGCACAAGATAATGATGATCTTGAACCAATATCAGTTGATGAATGTCGGTATAAAAACTATTGGCTACAATGGAAAGATGCGATTCAATCGGAATTAAATGTACTTACAAAATATGAAGTCTTCGGACCTTCAGTCTAAACACTGGAAGGTGTAAAATTTGTTGGTTATAAATGGATATTTGTGCGAAAGCGTAATGAAAATAATGAAATCGTACGATATAAAGCACGATTAGTAGCCCAAGATTTTTCACAAAGATCTGGTATTGATTATGATGAAACTTATTCTCCTATTGTTGATGCTATTACACTCCGATATCTTATTAGTTTAGCAGTACATGAAAAGATAGATATTCACCTATTAGATGTTGTCACTGCTTGTATGGAAATTTCAAAAATGATGTTTACATGAAAATCCCCAAAGCATTTCGCACGCCCGAAGTATATAAACATTATTCTCGTGAAAATTACTTCATGAAGTTACATAAATTATTATAAGACCTGAAGCAATCTGGACGCATGTGGTTCAATTGTCTTAGTGAATATTTATTGAAAGCATGATTTAAAAATGACCAGGTATATTCATGTGTTTTTATTAAGAAATTTGGTTCTAAATTTATAATATTAACTATATATATTGATGATATTAATCTTATTGGAACTCCAGAAGAGTTCCAAGAAATAATTGATTATTTAAAAAAAGAATTCGAAATCAATAATTTTGGTAAAACTAAATTTGGCCTTGATTTGCAAATTAAACATTTGGAAAGTGGAACATTTATTCATCAATCAACATATATAGCAAAAGTTCTAAAAAAATTTTACATGGATAAAGTACATCCATTGAGTATTCCAATAATCGTCCGGTCATTAGATATGAATAAAAATCCTTTCCGACCTCAAGAAGATGATGAAGAACTCATTGGTCCTGAAGTACCATAACTCAGTGCAATTGGTGCATTGATGTATCTTGCTAATAATACACGACCTGATATTACATTTGGTGTCAATTTATTAGTAAGATTTAGTTTTTCACTAACACGACGACATTGGAATAGAATTAAACAAGTTCTTCGATATCTCTAAACAATTACTTCTTCAAATCATGTTGAAATTATAGTCATTCATGAAGTAAGTTGAGAATGTATATGATTAAAATCAATAATTCATTATATTCGAGAAAGTTGTGGATTATCATTTAGAAGAGATATTCCAATTCCTCTTTATGAAGACAATACAGCTTGCATAACTCAATTACGAGGATGATATATTAAAGGAGATCGGACAAAACATATTTCACCAAAATTCTTCTTTACTCATAAATTCTAGAAGAAAGGTGAAATTGATGTGCTACAAATTCGGTCATGTGACAACATGACAAATATTTTCACGAAGACTTTACCGACGGCAACATTTGAGAAGTTGAGATATAAAATCGATATGCGTCGGTTTAAAGATTTAAAATGATCATATCATCAGGAGGAGTAAAAAGCAGACATATATAATAGTGTACTTTTTTTCCTTCACTAGATTTTTTTTCCCATTGAATTTTTATCTAGTAAGATTTTAACAAGATATATTCTTTATATAATGGACATCCAATGGGAAGTGTTGTGAATTCATTAATGGAGAATCCACTAATTCATTAGTGGACAAATGTATATGGATATCCACTACTAACACCACTAATACAAATTAGTGGAGTTAGTGGAGACACTACTAATAAGAGCACTATTTATAGAGCTCTTCCCAAACTTGAAAAATATACCATTTTGTGAGAGCATTGTTGGAGAAAATTGTGAGAGAAAAGAAAGAGAGAAGTTTGAAAAAATTTTGTGCAAATAATAGTTAAAGATTTATTGTGTATAAATTTTATTTTGACACTGTCAAAATTTTATAACAAAACCCATAATTATCAAGACCAATTCCTTAACCCAAATCTGTCAAGACTTAAGGGCTATTTTGGAGACCAAAAGACACATCATCTGGACTATTAAAATGACCAAAATACCCATACTATATAAATAGCTGTATTTTACATTTTAAATACTTTCTAATATCACTATACGAAAATATTGACCCCAAAGACAATGCTACGTTAGCAAAGTCTCCGACCTACAAGTGTAATGATTAAAATACCCCTCTACGCATTGTCGTACATTTAGAAAGAAAGAGTATACTAACACCTCTCTAAAAGATATCTACCATCCTTAGACCTCTAGTCTAATAATCCACGACTCCTGAAATGTTTCCGCTTTCAAAGGAAACTACCCCAAAACAAACATCCAAGTCATGTTCCCCAGGGTCCTAGATATTTAGATCATTTGAACAATCATAAGGGGCGATATAACGTAGAAGTTATTTTGTACAAGTCTGTCTTAACTAACTAGTCACATATACCCAATATACAAGTATATCGGCTCTACGAAAAAAGCCTCAACTACAGCCTATCAAAGTATATGCTTCCAACTTCGTCAGACCACCAACTCATACTCAAGTGGTAGAGTATTAATCCATACTGTAGCAGTAATAGTCTGAATTTCTTCTAAATAGTATTTTTAGAAACTACTATTATAGGTCTTATTTTTCGTATTCAAAATACGTTCATGCTATGAAGTGAGTAGACCACTCATTGGTTAAAGGTAAGCCATTCGTCATTTGAAATTATAACACAATAACCTAAACATGATGAGATTCTTACTCTCATCAATCGGTTAAAAACAAATGTTTATGTGTTAAGTAACCCGTGATCCATACCTTACTGTAAAAGATCACTATTCACATGGATCACTTACTTAAACACAATGAGTCTTTTTCAAACTTAAATCGTGTACAAATAAAATGTAAATTCACAAACAAATTTTGAGAATAAATTCTTTTATTAATAAATTCGATAATTACATAAAAAACCTAGTCTAGAGAGCATGCATTCCAACAAATGTGTAGGTCTGAAACGTTTAGAGGTTTGAGATTCTTAATTGTTATAAGACTATGGTATAACATGAGATCATGTTAAAGCTGGCATCATAAGTTTCGAGGACGAAACTTTTTGTAAGAGTGTTAGAATGTGAGACCCGGACTTTTTTCCCTTTTTGGGCTTTTCCTACTTGAGTTTTCCATTAATTATGTGGTGGGCTATATGTCTAGGGGTTATTTTAGTAAATGGGGTAGTTTTGAGGTTATTTTGCAATTAGATTTATGAGAGGGGGTAATAGTCTAATAAGAAAGATCAGTTACGTTTTGGGGTTTTACGTATGTTGTTTCTGATAGACAAGAACGCTCTTGCGGAGACAACTTTAGAGAAAGGGGAAATCAGCAAGAGAGGAGAGCCCACTGAAAAGATTGTGCTAGAGGTTTCGAATCTAAGTAAGTCTTTTGATATTCATGGTTTGAATCGGGTTAATTTTCGCTTAGGGATGGATTATCGTTGAATTAGGTGTAAATGTTTGATTTAGGGATAGTCAGAAGGTTGGCAATTAATTGTGTTTTTGGGTTCTTGTAGGCAGTTAGATACATTGATTGTGGATTGTGGATTGGTTTAGTCTCTAAATTGTCTGGTAAGGAATTTATGATTTTTCTACGTTTTCTGATTTTCTGGTTTTCGAATATCAAATTATGAACTTTTTGCCAATGAATGTTAGTTTCGTATTACTAAATCAGATTGAGTATGATGTATGTTTAATGCTTTAAGTATTGTGGTTGTATGGATGAAATTGTGCAAAGTGAACTCTGTTTTGAGTCAGAATCGTGTTATGGAATTGATTGATGATTGAGTTAGTTTTGGGAGAATTCCTAATCTCTATTATAAGGCTCTTGGCTAGGGGGATACAATACCTAGCTTTTAGATATAAGGCTCTTGCTAGTGCGATTCAATACCTAATTTTAGTTCCGACCCTTCTCCTAATGGGATATAATAGTTAGGAGCTGATATCAGTAAACCGAAACTTTGCATTCAAGCATGTCTAAGATTCTGTAATATACTATGATTCAGTTACATTTTGGGTTTGTCGGTTTAGCTATGTTTTTTTTAAAATGGTGGTTAGTTGTGTTCTCTTCTCATGTTTTCCGTTTGGGGTATTGTGAACATTGAAAAACTAAAAAATTGGCCAAATTGTACCCTATTTCACTCTAAATTTTGGATCAGTTTCGCCTATCCCGAGCGGAGCCGGCGCCAGCTCCAACACCCTCACCCCGCACCGGCCGCACTCTGGAATTCGTCGGCTTCGCGCGGTAGGCACACCTGTCGTCGTTCGTGATCCCCCTTACCCGGCGCCGACCCCCTTTGATTTGATTTCGGCACGGGTTTTCTTCTATTGAAGTGATGGTCTTTTTCCTGATATATTTGTCATTATTTTTATTGAATAAATAACACCGATTCGATATTCAGGTGTCAGTTATGCCCATTCGATTCAATATTGGGTAACATTATGGATTCGTTATTCTTCCTTTCCCCTCTTGTTTCCTTGTGTGAGTTTTCGAGATTTTCATATTGTGCGAACAACCCACCAAGAAAATGTTCAGAACCCCATGAGTTTGGTACTACAATAATTTGAAAACTATTTTAAACAATTATTTTATAAATATATATGTATATGTAACATACTCAATCTCTAAGAAGCTATATTTTCCTTACTAAGCTAGTGATCTCACCTCTATTTTTATTACCATCTTTGCAGGGCATCAGTTAGACGAAGAGGAGTTAAACGAGTGGTTTGAGGAAGACTTGGTGTAATAGTTGGTTGAAGGTTTCTGAACCTCCCATTTTATTTTTAGCTTTTCGATAGTAGAATGATGATAAATTTTGTTAATGTTAAAAGGAGAAAGTTTCTCGGATTATATTGTGATTGGAATTTGAGAAATTTATATTTTGAGGTTCAATTATAATTTGGATTAGTTAATCAATTTTGGGAGTTATCTGTTGTGTTCTGTTATGGGTTCAGTACTCTATTTTTAAGGTGTTGCCAGGTCATCCTGAGACTCAGGGCGTGACTTTAAGTGGTATCAGAGAAAGAGGTTATGATCGCTTGGGTAGATTTTAAGTGTTGATGTGTAGGTCTGCAACGTTTAGAGGTTTGAGATTCTTGGTTATTATAAGACTATGGTGTAACATGAGATCATGTTAAAGTTGGCATCATAAGTTTTGAGGATGAAACTTTTTGTAAAAAGGGTAGAATGTGAGACTCGGACTTTTTTTCCTTTTTGGGCTTTTCCTATTTAAGTTTTCCTTTAATTATGTGGTGGGCTATGTGTCTAGGGGTTATTTTAGTAAAGGGGATAGTTTTGATTATTTTGCAATTAGATTTATAAGAGAAGGCAATAGTCTATTAAAAAAGATCAGTTACGTTTTGGGGTTTAACGTACGTTATTTCTGACAGACAAGAACATTCATGCAGAGACAGCTTTGGAGAAAGGGGAAATCAGCGAGAGATGAGAGCCTACTGAAGAAATTGTGCCGGAGGTTTTAAATCTAGATAAGTCTTTTGATATTCGTTCTTTGGATCAGGTTAATTTTTGTTTAGGGATGGATTATCATTGAATTGGGTGTAAGAGTTTGATTTGGGAATTAGTTAGCAGGTTGGCAATTAATTGTGTTTTTGGGTTCTTGTAGGCAGTTAGATACACTGATTGTGGATTAGTTTGGTCTCTAAATTGTCTGGTAACAAATTTATGATTTTTCTGCGTTTTCTAATTTTCTGATTTTCGAATATCAAATTATGATTTTTTTTTTTGCCAATGAATATTATTTTCATATTACTAAATCGGATTGAACATGATGTATATTTAATACTTTAAGTATTGTGGTTGTGTGGATGAAATTGTACAAAGTGAATTTTGTTTTGAGTCAGTATCGTGTTATGAAATTGATTGATGATCGAGTTGGTTTTGAGGGAATTCCTAATCTCTGTTATAAGGCCCTTGGTTAGGGGGATACAATACCTGATTTTTAGTTATAAGGCCCTTGCTAGGGGGATACTGTACCTAGTTTCAGTTCCAGCTCTTCTCCTAACGGGATATAATAGTTAGGAGTTGATATCAGTAAATCGAAACCTTGCATTCAAGCATGTCTCAGATTCTATAATGTATTATGATTCAATTACGTTTTGGGTGTGTGAGTTCAGCTATGTTTTGTTAAAAATGGTGGTTGGTTGTGTTCTCTTCTCATGTTTTTTGTTTGGGATATTGTGAACCTTGAAAAACTAAAAAACTGGCCAAATTGTACACTGTTTCGCTCTGAATTTCAGATCAATTTCACCCATCCCGAGCAGAGCCGGTGCCAGCCCCAACACCCTCACCTGGCATCGACCGTGCTTTGGAATTCGTCGGCTTCGTGCACCTGCCACCCGCCGTCGTCCGTGATCCCCTTACCTGGCGCCGACTCCCCTTTGATTTGATTCCGGCACGGATTTTCTTCTATTGAAGTGATGATATATTCCCCTGATGCGTTTATCATTATTTTCATTGAATAATTAACATTGATTCAATTTTCAGGTATCAGTTATGCCCCATTCGATTTAGTATTAGGTAACGTTAAGGATTCGTTATTCTTTCTTTCTCCTTTTGTTTCTTTGTGTGAGTTTCCGAGATCTTCATATTATGCGACCAACCCACCAAAAAGATGTTACAGATCCCCATGGGTTGGGTACTACAATAATTTGAAAGCTATTTTGAACAATTGTTTTATAACTATATATGTATATGTAGCATGCTGATTCTCAAAAAAGTTATATTTTTCTTACTAAGCTAGTGAACTCACCCCCTTTTTAGTACCATCTTTGCAGGACATCAGTTAGACGAAAAGAAGTTAGATGAGTTGTTTGAGGAAGACTTGGTGTAATAGTTGGTTGAAGGTTTCTAAACCTCCCATTTTATTTTCAGCTTTTTGATAGTAGAATGATGATAAAATTTGTTAATGTTAAAGGGAGAACGTTTCTCAGATTATATTGTGATTGGAATTTGATGAAGTTGTATTTTGAGGTTCAATTATAATTTAGATTGGTTAAGCAATTTTGTGAGTTATCCGTTGTATTCTGTTATGAATTCAGTACTCTATTTTTAAGGTGTTGACAGGTCATCCCCGAACTTGAGGCGTGACATGCTGAGTATTCCATATTAAAAATTTTAGTATCTCTTGTTGGTTATTTTTGTGCTTCACTTACTTATTGTTGTGGTATTTGATATCCTTGATTTATTCTTATTTTTTTACTGACATTTGGAAAATAAATTTGATCTTGAGATATATTTGTAATTTGTATAGCGTTTGGCTTATGTTCTCTTTTGGTATATTTTCCAACAGTGTTTTATATCTTCTTTCCAACTCATTCTTGTGTGATTGAAAAAAAAAATGTAAACATAAGAAATATATAAATTTGTCATGACAACATAAGAGGGTTGAGTCACCATTGCAATTATCATTTTGTGCGTGTTTCATTCGTGGTTTTCTTGTCATACATTTGAATAAGAAAATAAAAAAATTGTTATTCTTTGAAGTTGGTGTTGAAAATGATGAAGCAATTGTTCAAAGAATATCATTAAGTTCAAGAAAAAAAGAATATGAATATCAAGAAACACATAGAGTCCAAACGTTCCCCCACCTCCCTCCCCCCCCAAAAAAAAAAACCGAATTGATATTCGCCGAAGACTAGATTTGCATGGGATTTGTATAAGCTTATGATTTTTAGGAACAAAATAAAAGTGAATAAGTTTCAATCACATTTATTTCAAAAAAAAAAAAAGTTACAATAACATTGATCAAAATTTTTGAATTTTTTAACTCTAAAATCAAGAAGAAGAAGAGAATTAGCAAAAATGAGAAGACCACATATTTCCTATGAACAAATAATTATTTATTTACTTTATCTTAAATAATTTTTATGAACAAAGACCATAATTCCTTTCTATTGGTCATAGAGACCATTTAATGCTACTTACAAAGAAACATTCTAACTTTAAATATTTGGAAAAAAAAATGATAATATTCAAAATTTTAAACATCCTTGCTAAGGGCACTCTCTCATGGTTATTCAATTCTAGCAAGTTTTGAGACTTTGGAAGAATACATCTATCTAGCATTTAGGTATTCATAATAATATTTATACTTTTGTACGTAATATCACGCAATTCATAGGTTGGATCCGTCAATTATTTAGTTATCATTATTATTGAATTAAAATAAATATCTTAAATTAACAATAAATATTCAACTCTATACTTATATTTCATTTATATTTTCTATTAATTTTCATGCAGAATTGAGGTATTATATGTAAAATTTTAATTTCAAATAAACTTTGCGTAATAGTATAAATTTATTTATGAATTAGTGTTGATGAATTTCTCCCACTGTCTATTGATAGTCTTATACTTTTTTCAATCTATATGAATTTGTATTTATTTGTTTATTATATTTTTATTAAGAACAATTGAAGTATACAAATAAAGAGGAAAAAACATTAGCATTAAAAAAATAAATATTTTGTTTTGTTTTTTAAAGAGACATGTAAGACACTTTTTGAAAATGAAGAATTCAAAATATAAATATTATTTTAATAGAAACTAAAAAAAATAAAATATAAATTTAATAAACATTCAATGCTTAAAAGTAAATAATTAAAAATTAGTATTGAAATAAGAATGAGTCCTAATCATAGAAAAATTTACATTTCAAACACGAGTTGTTTTAATTGACAAATAACTTGAGAAATATTATTTAAAACTTAAATATTCTCAAACAAAAAATATAATAACAAAATAATATTACCAATAAAAACTAGAATTTGGGGCCGAGCAATTTCCGTGGGTCTTTTATGGTCCAAATTAAAAGGGGTAAGAATCTCACTATAATAAAAGTATTTACGTATAAATTTTTTTTTAATAAAACGATGTCATTCTGATTATTTTAAAATTTATTTATTAAATCGTGTATAATTTTTATATAATCATATTAGATATTAGTATAATCATATGTTATGTTTAAATAATTATATATAATATTTATACCATCGTAACCAATATTCACAAGTTGTCGTGTATTTTTCGTACAGCAAATTGTGCGATCCCGAATTCCAAAAACCAAACTAACGTAAAAAATAAGAGTTGTCGGCCCAAAGTCA
>JANUWF010000058.1:0-40834 GCA_026120185.1 Voacanga thouarsii
CGATATCTTCTAATTTGCTCATAACACTTTTCAAAGCAATTTAAACAAATCTAACGGTCGGATCATTAATTGAAAGTGCCTATCTTTGTAAATACATTAGGTTTTCAGTATTTTTGTTGATATTTGTTGGATTGCATGTCAAAATATATTTGATTATCCTCAAATTTATTCATAACACTTTTATTATCATTTTAAACAAATCTAACAGTCGGATCTTTAATTTAAAGTGCCTATATTTGTAAATGCCTTACGTTTTTTGTATTTTTGTTGATATTTATTGGATTGCATGCCAAAATATATCCGATTATCTTCAAATTTGGTCATAACACTTTTATTAGCAATTTAAACATATTTAATTGTCGGATTATTAATTGAAAGTGCCCATCTTTGTAAATGCCTTAGGTTTTCGGTCTTTTTGTAGACATTTGGTCGTTTGCATGCCAAAATATATCCGATTATATTCAAACATGGTCATAACACTTTACATAGCAATTTATACAAATTTAACGGTCGGAT
The DNA here is from genome assembly GCA_026120185.1 of Voacanga thouarsii. Taxonomy (NCBI): domain Eukaryota; kingdom Viridiplantae; phylum Streptophyta; class Magnoliopsida; order Gentianales; family Apocynaceae; genus Voacanga; species Voacanga thouarsii. Next base: position 517 of record JANUWF010000058.1, read on the forward strand.
CATTAATTTCAACTGTCTATATTTGTAAATGCCTTAAATTTTCGGTGTTTTTGTTGATATTTGTTGGATTGCATGCCAAAATATATCCGGTTATCTTCAAATTTGGTCATGACACCTTTCCTAGAAATTTAAACAAACCTAACGGTCGGATCATTAATTAAAAGTGCCAATCTTTGTGAATGCGTTAGGTTTTCGGTATTTTTGTTGATATTTGTTGGATTTAATGCCAAAATATTTCTGATTATCCTCAAATTTAGTCATAACACTTTTATCATCATTTTAAACAAATCTAACGGTCGGATCATTAATTTAAAGTGCCTATATTTGTAAATGCCTTAGGTTTTCGGTATTTTTGCTGATATTTATTGGATTTCATGCCAAATTATATCCGATTATCTTCAAATTTAGTCATAACACTTTTATTAGCAATTTAAACAAATCTAACGGTCGAATCGTTAATTGTAAGTGCCTATATTCGTAAATGCCTTTGGTTTCTGTATTTTTGTTAATATTTGTTTGATTGCACTCCAAAATCCATTCGATTATCTTCATGTATGGTCATTATACTTTTATTAGCAATTTAAACAAATATAACAATCGGATCATTAATTGAAAGTGCCTATGTTTGTAAATACCTTATGTTTTCGATATTTTTGTTGATATTTGTTGGATTGCATACTAAAATATATCCGATTAGCTCCAAATTTTGTCAGAATACTTTTATTAGAAATTTAAACAAATCTAACGGTCGGATCATTAATTGAAAGTGTATATCTTTCTAAATGCCCTAGGTTTTCCGTCTTTATGTAGACATTTGTTGGATTGCATACCAAAATATATCCGATTATATTCAAACGTGGTAATAACACTTTTCTTAACAATTTAAATAAATCTAACGGTCGGATCATTTAATGAAAGCTCCTATCTTTGTTAACACCTTAGGTTTTCGGTCTTTTTGTACACATTTGGTAGATTGCATGCTAAAATATATCTGATTATATTCAACATTGGTCATAACACTTTTCATAGCAATTTAAACAAATCTATCGGTCGGATCTTTAATTAAAAGTGCCTTTGTTTGTAAATGCCTTAGGTTTTCGTTATTTTTGTTGATATTTGTTGGATTGAATTCCAAAATATATCCGATTATCTTCAAATTTGGTCATAACACTTTTATTAGCAATTTAAACTAATCGAATGGTCGGATCATTAATTGAAAGTGCCAATGTTTGTAAATGCCTTAGATTTCGGTATTTTTGTTGAAATTTGTTAAATTGCAAGCCAAAATATATCCGATATCTTCAAATTTGGTCATAACATTTTTTTTAGCAATTTAAACAATTCTAACGGTCGTATCATTAATTGAAAGTGCCTATCTTTGTAAATGTCGTAAGTTTTCGGTATTTTTGTTGATATTTGTTGGTTGAATGCCAAAATATATCTGATTATCCTCAAATTTAGTCATAACACTTTTATTATCATTTTAAACAAATCTAACGGTCGGATCGTTAATTGAAAGTGTCTATCTTAGTAAATGCCTTAGGTTTTCGGTCTTTTTGTTGATATTTGTTGGATAGCAAGCCAAAATATATACGACTATCTTCAAATTTGGTCATACCACTTTTCCTAGCAAATTAAACGAATCTAAAGATCGGATCATTAATTGAAAGCGCATATCATTGTAAATGCCTTAGGTTTTCAGTATTTTTGTTGATATTTTTTGGATTGCAAACCAAAATATATCCGATATCTTCTAATTTGTTCATAACACTTTTCAAAGCAATTTAAACAAATCTAACGGTCGGATCATTAATTGAAAGTGCCTATCTTTGTAAATGCCTTAAGTTTTCTGTCTTTTTGTTGATATTTGTTGGATTGCATTCCAAAATATATACGACTATCTTCAAATTTGGTGATAATACTTTTATTAACAATTTAAACAAATTGAACGGTCGGATCATTAATTGAAATGGCATATCTTTGTAAATGCATTAGGTTTTCAGTATTTTTGTTGATATTTGTTGGATTGCATGTCAAAATATATTTGATTATCCTCAAATTTATTCATAACACTTTTATTATCATTCTAAACAAATCTAACAGTCGGATCTTTAATTTAAAGTGCCTATATTTGTAAATGCATTACGTTTTTTGTATTTTTGTTGATATTTATTGGATTGCATGCCAAAATATATCCGATTAGCTTCAAATTTGGTCATAACACTTTTATTAGCAATTTAAACATATTTAATGGTCGGATCATTAATTGAAAGTGCCCATCATTGTAAATGCCTTAGGTTTTCGGTCTTTTTGTAGACATTTGGTGGTTTGCATGTCAAAATATATCCAATTATATTCAAACATGGTCATAACACTTTACATAGCAATTATACAAATTTAACGGTCGGATCATTAATTTCAACTGTCTATATTTGTAAATGCCTTAAGTTTTCGGTGTTTTTGTTGATATTTGTTGGATTGCATGCCAAAATATATCCGGCTATCTTCAAATTTGGTCATGACACCTTTCCTAGAAACTCAAACAAACCAAACGGTCGGATCATTAATTAAAAGTGTCAATCTTTGTGAATGCCTTAGGTTTTCGGTATTTTTGTTGATATTTGTTCGATTGCATGCCAAAATATATCTGATTATCTTCAAATTTAGTCATAACACTTTTATTATCATTTTAAACAAATCTAACGGTCGGATCATTAATTTAAAGTGCCTATGATTGTAAATGCCATAGGTTTTCGGTATTTTTGTTGATATTTGTTGGATTGCATACCAAAATATATCCGATTATCTTTAAATTTCTTCAAAATACTTTTCATAGCAATTTAAACAAATATAACGGTCAAATCATTAATTGTAAGTGCCTATGTTCGTAAATGCCTTAGGTTTCGTTATTTTTGTTAATATTTGTTGGATTGCATGTCAAAATACATTCGATTATCTTCATATATAGTCATTACACTTTTATTAACAATTTAAACAAATCTAACGGTAGGATCATTAATTGAAAGTTCCTATGTTTGTAAATGCCTAAGGTTTTCGATATTTTTGTTGATATTTGTTGGATTGCATACCAAAATATTTCCGATTATCTCCAAATTAGGTCACAACACTTTTATTAGCAATTTAAACAAATCTAACGGTCGATCATTAATTTAAAATGCCTAAATTTGTAAATGCATTAGGTTTTCGTTATTTTTGTTCATATTTGTTGGATTGAATGCCAAAATATATCCGATTATCTTCAAATTTGGTAATAACAGTTTTATTAACAATTTAAACAAATTGAATGGTCGGATCATTAATTGAAAGTGCCTATGTTTGTTAATGCCTTAGGTTTTCGGTATTTTTGTTTATATTTTATGGATTGCAGGCCAAAATATATCCGATATCTTCAAATTTGGTCATAAAATTTTTCATAGCAATTTAAACAAATCTAACGGTCGGATAATTAATTGATAGTTCCTATCTTTGTAAATGTCGTAGGTTTTCGGTATTTTTGTTGATATTTGTTGGATTGAATGCCAAAATATATCTGATTACCCTCAAATTTAGTCATAACACTTTTATAATCATTTTAAACAAATCTAACGGTCGGATCATTAATTGAAAGTGTCTATCTTTGTAAATTGCTTAGGTTTTCTGTCTTTTTGTTGATATTTGTTGGATTGCATGCCAAAATATATACGACTATCCTCAAATTTGGTGATAACACTTTTATTAACAATTTAAACAAATTGAACGATCGGATCATTAATTGAAAGCGCATATCTTTGTAAATGCCTTAGGTTTTCAGTATTTTTGTTCATATTTGTTGGAATGCAAGTCAAAATATATTTGATTATCCTCAAATTTATTCATAACACTTTTATTATCATTCTAAACAATCTAACAGTCGGATCTTTAATTTAAAGTGCCTATATTTGTAAATGCCTTACGTTTTTTGTATTTTTGTTGATATTTATTGGATTGCATGCCAAAATATATTCGATTATCTTCAAATTTGGTCATAACACTTTCATTAGCAATTTAAACATATTTAATGGTCGGATCATTATTTGAAAGTGCCCATCTTTGTAAATGCTTTAGGTTTTCGGTCTTTTTGTAGACTTTTGGTGGTTTGCATGCCAAAATATTTGCGATTATATTCAAACCTGGTCATAACACTTTACATAGCAATTTAAACAAATTTAACGGTCGGATCATTAATTTCAACTGCCTATATTTGTTGGATTGCATGCCAAAATATATCTGGCTGTCTTCAAATTTGGTCATGACACCTTTCCTAGAAATTTAAACAAACCTAACGGTCGGATCATTAATTAAAAGTGCCAATCTTTGTGAATGCCTTAGGTTTTCGGTATTTTTGTTGATATTTGTTGGATTGAATGCCAAAATATTTCTGATTATCCTCAAATTTAGTAATAACACTTTTATCATCATTTTAAACAAATTTAACGGCCGGATCATTAATTTAAAGTGCCTATATTTGTAAATGTCTTAGGTTTTCGGTATTTTTGTTGATATTTATTGGATTTCAAGCCAAATTATATCCGATTATCTTCAAATTTGCACATAACACTTTTATTAGCAATTTAAACAAATCTAACGGTCGAATCGTTAAGTGTAAGTTCCTATATTCGTAAATGCCTTAGGTTTCGGTATTTTTGTTAATATTTGTTTGATTGCACTCCAAAATACATCCGATTATCTTTAAATTTCTTCATAATACTTTTCATAGTAATTTAAACAAATATAACGGTCAAATCATTAATTGTAAGTGCCTATGTTCGTAAATGTCTTAGGTTTCGTTATTTTTGTTAATATTGGTTGGATTGCATGTCAAAATACATTCGATTATCTTCATATATAGTTATTAAACTTTTATTAGCAATTTAAACAAATCTAACGGTGAGATCATTAATTGAAAGTGCCTATGTTTGTAAATGCCTAAGTTTTTCGATATTTTTGTTGATATTTTTTGGATTGCATACCAAAATATATCCGATTATCTCCTAATTTGGTCACAACACTTTTATTAGCAATTTGAACAAATCTAACTGTCGTATAATTAATTTAAAGTGCCTAAATTTGTAAATGCATTAGGTTTTCGTTATTTTTGTTCATATTTGTTGGATTGAAAGCCAAAATATATCCGATTATCTTCAAATTTGGTCATAACAGTTTTATTAACAATTTAAACAAATTGAATGGTCGGATCATTAATTGAAAGTGCCTATGTTTGTTAATGCCTTAGGTTTTCGGTATTTTTGTTTATATTTTATGGATTGCATGCCAAAATATATCCGATATCTTCAAATTTGGTCATAAAATTTTTCATAGCAATTTAAACAAATCTAACGGTCGGATCATTAATTGATAGTGCCTATCTTTGTAAATGTCGTAGGTTTTCGGTATTTTTGTTGATATTTGTTGGATTGCATGCCAAAATATCTATGATTACCCTCAAATTTAGTCATAACACTTTTATAATCATTTTAAACAAATCTAACGGTCGGATCATTAATTGAAAGTATCTATCTTTGTAAATGGCTTAGGTTTTCTGTCTTTTTGTTGATATTTGTTGGATTGCATGCCAAAATATATACGACTATCTTCAAATTTGGTGATAACACTTTTATTAACAATTTAAACAAATTGAACGGTCGGATCATTAATTGAAAGCGCATATCTTTGTAAATGCCTTAGGTTTTCAGTATTTTGTTGATATTTGTTGGATTGCATGTCATAATATATTTGATTATCCTCAAATTTATTCATAACACTTTTATTATCATTCTAAACAAATCTAATAGTCGGATCTTTAATTTAAAGTGCCTATATTTGTAAATGCCTTACGTTTTTTGTATTTTTGTTGATATTTATTGGATTGCATGCCAAAATATATCCGATTATCTTCAAATTTGGTCATAACACTTTCATTAGCAATTTAAACATATTTAATGGTCGGATCATTACTTGAAAGTGCCCATCTTTGTAAATGCTTTAGGTTTTCGGTCTTTTTGTAGACATTTGGTGGTTTGCATGCCAAAATATTTTCGATTATATTCAAACATGGTCATAACACTTTACATAGCAATTTAAACAAATTTAACGGTCGGATCATTAATTTCAACTGCCTATATTTGTAAATGGCTTAGGTTTTCTGTGTTTTTGTTGATATTTGTTGGATTGCATGCCAAAATATATCCGGCTATCTTCAAATTTGGTCATGACACCTTTCCTAGAAATTTAAACAAACCTAACGGTCGGATCATTAATTAAAAGTGCCAATCTTTGTGAATGCCTTAGGTTTTCGGTATTTTTGTTGATATTTGTTCGATTGCATGCCAAAAATTATCCGATTATCTTCACATTTGGTCATAATACTTTTATTAGAAATTTAAACAAATCCAACGGTCGGATCATTAATTGAAAGTGTCTATCTTTGTAAATTCCTTAGTTTTCGGTCTTTTTGTAGACATTTGGTGGATTGTATGCCCAAATATTTCCGATTATATTCAAACAAGGTCATAACACTTTACTTAGCAATTTAAACAAATCTAACGATTCGGATCATTAATTTCTAGTGCCTATATTAGTAAATGTCTTAGGTTTTCGATATTTTTGTTGATGTTTGTTGGAATGCATGCCAAAATATATCCGATTATCTTCACATTTGGTCAAAACACTTTTATTAGAAATTTAGACAAATCTAACGGTCGGATCATTAATTGAAAGTGCCTATATTTGTAAATGCCTTAGTTTTTCGGTCTTTTTGTAGACATTTGTTGGATTGCATACCAAAATATATCCGATTATATTCAAACATGGTAATAACACTTTGTTTTAACAATTTAAATAAATCTAACGGTCGGATCATTAAATGAATGTTCCTATCTTTGTAAATATCATATGTTTTCGATCTTTTTGTAGACATTTGCTAGACTGGATGCCAAAATACATCCGATTATATTCATGCTTGGTCAAAACACTTTTCATAGCAATTTTAACAATTTTAACGGTCGTATCTTTAATTTAATGTGCCTATATTAGTAAATACCTTAGGTTTTCGTTATTTTTGTTGATGTTTACTGGATTGAATGCCAAAATATATCCGATTATATTCAAACATGGTCATAACACCTTACTTAGCAATTTATACAAATCTAACGGTCGGATATTAATTCAAAGTTCCTATCTTTGTAAATGTCTTAGGTTTTCGGTATATTTTTATTGATATTTGTTGGATTGCTGGCCAAAATGTATCCGAAATCTTCAAATTTGGTCATAACACTTTTCATAGCAATTTAAACAAATCTAACGGTCGGATCATTAATTGAAAGTGTCTATATTTGAAATGCCTTAGATTTCGGTATTTTAATTGATATTTGTTGGATTGCATGCCGATATATATCCGACTATCTTCAAATTTGGTCAAGACACCTTTCCTAGAAATTTAAACAAATTTAACGGTCGGATCATTAATTGAAAGTGCCTATCTTTGTGAATGCCTTAGGTTTTCGGTATTTTTGTTGATATTTGTTGGATTGCATGCCAAAATACATTCGATTGTCTTCAAATTTGATCATAACACTTTTATGAGCAATTTAAACAAATTTAACGGTCGGATCATTAATTGAAAGTGCCTATGTTTGTGAATGCCTTAGGTTTTTGATATTTTTGTTGATATTTGTTGGAATGCATTACAAAATATATCTGATTATCTTCACATTTGGTCAAAACACTTTTATTAGAAATTTAGACAAATCTAACGAGTCGGATCATTAATTTAAAGTGTCTATGTTTGTAAATGCCTTAGGTTTTCGGTATTTTTGTTGATACATGTTGGAATGCATTCCAAAATATATCCGATTATCTTCAAATTTGGTCTTAACACTTTTATTAGCAATTTAAACAAATCTAACGGTTGGATCATTAATTGAAAGTGCCTATATTTGTAAATGCCTTATGTTTACGTAATTTTTGTTGATATTTGTTGGATTGCATGACAAAATATATTCGATTATCTTCATATTTGGTCATTGCACTTTTATAAGCAATTTAAACAAATCTAACAGTCGGATCATTAATCAATTATCTTAAAATTTGGTCATTACACTTTTATTAGCAATTGAAACAAATCTAACGGTCGGATCATTAATTGAAAGTGCCTATATTTGAAATGCCTTAGATTTCGGTATTTTTATTGATATTTGTTGGATTGCATGCCGATATATATCCGACTATCTTCAAATTTGGTCAAGACTCCTTTCCTAGAAATTTAAACAGATTTAACGGTCGGATCATTAATTGAAAGTGCCTATCATTGTGAATGCCTTAGGTTTTCGGTATTTTTGTTGATATTTGTTGGATTGCATGCCAAAATACATTCGATTGTCTTCAAATTTGATCATAACACTTTTATGAGCAATTTAAACAAATTTAACGGTCGGATCATTAATTGAAAGTGCCTATGTTTGTGAATGCCTTAGGTTTTTGATATTTTTGTTGATATTTGTTGGAATGCATTCCAAAATATATCTGATTATCTTCACATTTGGTCAAAACACTTTTATTAGAAATTTAGACAAATGTAACGGTCGGATCATTAATTTAAAGTGCCTATGTTTGTAAATGCCTTAGGTTTTCGGTATTTTTGTTGATACATGTTGGAATGCATTCCAAAATATATCCGATTATCTTCAAATTTGGTCTTAACACTTTTATTAGCAATTTAAACAAATCTAACGGTTGGATCATTAATTGAAAGTGCCTATATTTGTAAATGCCTTATGTTTACGTAATTTTTGTTGATATTTGTTGGATTGCATGACAAAATATATTCGATTATCTTCATATTTGGTCATTGCACTTTTATAAGCAATTTAAACAAATCTAACGGTCGGATCATTAATCGATTATCTTCAAATTTGGTCATTACACTTTTATTAGCAATTGAAACAAATCTAACGGTCGGATCATTAATTGAAAGTGCCTATATTTGAAATGCCTTAGATTTCGGTATTTTTATTGATATTTGTTGGATTGCATGCCGATATATATCCGACTATCTTCAAATTTGGTCAAGACTCCTTTCCTAGAAATTTAAACAAATCTAACGGTCGGATCATTAATTGAAAGTGTCTATCTTTGTGAATGCCTTAGGTTTTCGGTATTTTTGTTGATATTTGTTGAATTGCAGGCCAAAATATATCCAATATTTTCAAATTTGGTCATAAAATTTTTCATAGCAATTTAAACAAATCTAACGGTCGGATCATTAATTGAAAGTGCCTATTTTTGTAAATGTCATAGGTTTTCGGTATTTTTGTTGATATTTGTTGGATTGCATGCCAAAATATATCTGATTATCCTCAAATTTAGTCATAACACTTTTATTATCATTTTAATCAAATCTAACGGTCGGATCATTAATTGAAAGTGTCAATCTTTGTAAATGCCTTAGGTTTTCGATATTTTTGTTGATATTTGTTGGATTGCATGTCATAATATATTTGATTATCCTCAAATTTATTCATAACACTTTTATTATCATTCTAAACAAATCTAATAGTCGGATCTTTAATTTAAAGTGCCTATATTTGTAAATGCCTTACGTTTTTTGTATTTTTGTTGATATTTATTGGATTGCATGCCAAAATATATCCGATTATCTTCAAATTTGGTCATAACACTTTCATTAGCAATTTAAACATATTTAATGGTCGGATCATTACTTGAAAGTGCCCATCTTTGTAAATGCTTTAGGTTTTCGGTCTTTTTGTAGACATTTGGTGGTTTGCATGCCAAAATATTTTCGATTATATTCAAACATGGTCATAACACTTTACATAGCAATTTAAACAAATTTAACTAGTCGGATAATTAATTTCAACTGCCTATATTTGTAAATGGCTTAGGTTTTCCGTGTTTTTGTTGATATTTGTTGGATTGCATGCCAAAATATATCCGGCTATCTTCAAATTTGGTCATGACACCTTTCCTAGAAATTTAAACAAACCTAACGGTCGGATCATTAATTAAAAGTGCCAATCTTTGTGAATGCCTTAGGTTTTCGGTATTTTTGTTGATATTTGTTCGATTGCATGCCAAAAATTATCCGATTATCTTCACATTTGGTCATAATACTTTTATTAGAAATTTAAACAAATCCAACGGTCTGATCATTAATTGAAAGTGTCAATCTTTGTAAATTCCTTAGTTTTCGGTCTTTTTGTAGACATTTGGTGGATTGTATGCCCAAATATTTCCGATTATATTCAAACAAGGTCATAACACTTTACTTAGCAATTTAAACAAATCTAACGGTCGGATCATTAATTTCTAGTGCCTATATTAGTAAATGTCTTAGGTTTTCGATATTTTTGTTGATGTTTGTTGGAATGCATGCCAAAATATATCCGATTATCTTCACATTTGGTCAAAACACTTTTATTAGAAATTTAGACAAATCTAACGGTCGGATCATTAATTGAAAGTGCCTATATTTGTAAATGCCTTAGTTTTTCGGTCTTTTTGTAGACATTTGTTGGATTGCATACCAAAATATATCCGATTATATTCAAACATGGTAATAACACTTTGTTTTAACAATTTAAATAAATCTAACGGTCGGATCATTAAATGAATGTTCCTATCTTTGTAAATATCATATGTTTTCGGTCTTTTTGTAGACATTTGCTAGATTGGATGCCAAAATACATCCGATTATATTCATGCTTGGTCAAAACACTTTTCATAGCAATTTTAACAATTTTAACGGTCGAATCTTTAATTTAATGTGCCTATATTAGTAAATACCTTAGGTTTTCGTTATTTTTGTTGATGTTTCTTGGATTGAATGCCAAAATATATCCGATTATATTCAAACATGGTCATAACACCTTACTTAGCAATTTATACAAATCTAACGGTCGGATATTAATTCAAAGTTCCTATCTTTGTAAATGTCTTAGGTTTTCGGTATTTTTATTGATATTTGTTGGATTGCTGGCCAAAATGTATCCGAAATCTTCAAATTTGGTCATAACACTTTTCATAGCAATTTAAACAAATCTAACGGTCGGATCATTAATTGAAAGTGTCTATATTTGAAATGCCTTAGATTTCGGTATTTTAATTGATATTTGTTGGATTGCATGCCGATATATATCCGACTATCTTCAAATTTGGTCAAGACACCTTTCCTAGAAATTTAAACAAATTTAACGGTCGGATCATTAATTGAAAGTGCCTATCTTTGTGAATGCCTTAGGTTTTCGGTATTTTTGTTGATATTTGTTGGATTGCATGCCAAAATACATTCGATTGTCTTCAAATTTGATCATAACACTTTTATGAGCAATTTAAACAAATTTAACGAGTCGGATCATTAATTGAAAGTGCCTATGTTTGTGAATGCCTTAGGTTTTTGATATTTTTGTTGATATTTGTTGGAATGCATTACAAAATATATCTGATTATCTTCACATTTGGTCAAAACACTTTTATTAGAAATTTAGACAAATCTAACGGTCGGATCATTAATTTAAAGTGTCTATGTTTGTAAATGCCTTAGGTTTTCGGTATTTTTGTTGATACATGTTGGAATGCATTCCAAAATATATCCGATTATCTTCAAATTTGGTCTTAACACTTTTATTAGCAATTTAAACAAATCTAACGGTTGGATCATTAATTGAAAGTGCCTATATTTGTAAATGCCTTATGTTTACGTAATTTTTGTTGATATTTGTTGGATTGCATGACAAAATATATTCGATTATCTTCATATTTGGTCATTGCACTTTTATAAGCAATTTAAACAAATCTAACGGTCGGATCATTAATCAATTATCTTAAAATTTGGTCATTACACTTTTATTAGCAATTGAAACAAATCTAACGATTCGGATCATTAATTGAAAGTGCCTATATTTGAAATGCCTTAGATTTCGGTATTTTTATTGATATTTGTTGGATTGCATGCCGATATATATCTGACTATCTTCAAATTTGGTCAAGACTCCTTTCCTAGAAATTTAAACAAATTTAACGGTCGGATCATTAATTGAAAGTGCCTATCATTGTGAATGCCTTAGGTTTTCGGTATTTTTGTTGATATTTGTTGGATTGCATGCCAAAATACATTCGATTGTCTTCAAATTTGATCATAACACTTTTATGAGCAATTTAAACAAATTTAACGGTCGGATCATTAATTGAAAGTGCCTATGTTTGTGAATGCCTTAGGTTTTTGATATTTTTGTTGATATTTGTTGGAATGCATTCCAAAATATATCTGATTATCTTCACATTTGGTCAAAACACTTTTATTAGAAATTTAGACAAATGTAACGGTCGGATCATTAATTTAAAGTGCCTATGTTTGTAAATGCCTTAGGTTTTCGGTATTTTTGTTGATACATGTTGGAATGCATTCCAAAATATATCCGATTATCTTCAAATTTGGTCTTAACACTTTTATTAGCAATTTAAACAAATCTAACGGTTGGATCATTAATTGAAAGTGCCTATATTTGTAAATGCCTTATGTTTACGTAATTTTTGTTGATATTTGTTGGATTGCATGACAAAATATATTCGATTATCTTCATATTTGGTCATTGCACTTTTATTAGCAATTTAAACAAATCTAACGGTCGGATCATTAATCGATTATCTTCAAATTTGGTCATTACACTTTTATTAGCAATTGAAACAAATCTAACGGTCGGATCATTAATTGAAAGTGCCTATATTTGAAATGCCTTAGATTTCGGTATTTTTATTGATATTTGTTGGATTGCATGCCGATATATATCCGACTATCTTCAAATTTGGTCAAGACTCCTTTCCTAGAAATTTAAACAAATCTAACGGTCGGATCATTAATTGAAAGTGTCTATCTTTGTGAATGCCTTAGGTTTTCGGTATTTTTGTTGATATTTGTTGAATTGCAGGCCAAAATATATCCAATATTTTCAAATTTGGTCATAAAATTTTTCATAGCAATTTAAACAAATCTAACGGTCGGATCATTAATTGAAAGTGCCTATTTTTGTAAATGTCATAGGTTTTCGGTATTTTTGTTGATATTTGTTGGATTGCATGCCAAAATATATCTGATTATCCTCAAATTTAGTCATAACACTTTTATTATCATTTTAATCAAATCTAACGGTCGGATCATTAATTGAAAGTGTCAATCTTTGTAAATGCCTTAGGTTTTCGATATTTTTGTTGATATTTGTTGGATTGCATGTCATAATATATTTGATTATCCTCAAATTTATTCATAACACTTTTATTATCATTCTAAACAAATCTAATAGTCGGATCTTTAATTTAAAGTGCCTATATTTGTAAATGCCTTACGTTTTTTGTATTTTTGTTGATATTTATTGGATTGCATGCCAAAATATATCCGATTATCTTCAAATTTGGTCATAACACTTTCATTAGCAATTTAAACATATTTAATGGTCGGATCATTACTTGAAAGTGCCCATCTTTGTAAATGCTTTAGGTTTTCGGTCTTTTTGTAGACATTTGGTGGTTTGCATGCCAAAATATTTTCGATTATATTCAAACATGGTCATAACACTTTACATAGCAATTTAAACAAATTTAACGGTCTGATAATTAATTTCAACTGCCTATATTTGTAAATGGCTTAGGTTTTCTGTGTTTTTGTTGATATTTGTTGGATTGCATGCCAAAATATATCCGGCTATCTTCAAATTTGGTCATGACACCTTTCCTAGAAATTTAAACAAACCTAACGGTCGGATCATTAATTAAAAGTGCCAATCTTTGTGAATGCCTTAGGTTTTCGGTATTTTTGTTGATATTTGTTCGATTGCATGCCAAAAATTATCCGATTATCTTCACATTTGGTCATAATACTTTTATTAGAAATTTAAACAAATCCAACGGTCTGATCATTAATTGAAAGTGTCAATCTTTGTAAATTCCTTAGTTTTCGGTCTTTTTGTAGACATTTGGTGGATTGTATGCCCAAATATTTCCGATTATATTCAAACAAGGTCATAACACTTTACTTAGCAATTTAAACAAATCTAACGGTCGGATCATTAATTTCTAGTGCCTATATTAGTAAATGTCTTAGGTTTTCGATATTTTTGTTGATGTTTGTTGGAATGCATGCCAAAATATATCCGATTATCTTCACATTTGGTCAAAACACTTTTATTAGAAATTTAGACAAATCTAACGAGTCGGATCATTAATTGAAAGTGCCTATATTTGTAAATGCCTTAGTTTTTCGGTCTTTTTGTAGACATTTGTTGGATTGCATACCAAAATATATCCGATTATATTCAAACATGGTAATAACACTTTGTTTTAACAATTTAAATAAATCTAACGGTCGGATCATTAAATGAATGTTCCTATCTTTGTAAATATCATATGTTTTCGGTCTTTTTGTAGACATTTGCTAGACTGGATGCCAAAATACATCCGATTATATTCATGCTTGGTCAAAACACTTTTCATAGCAATTTTAACAATTTTAACGGTCGTATCTTTAATTTAATGTGCCTATATTAGTAAATACCTTAGGTTTTCGTTATTTTTGTTGATGTTTACTGGATTGAATGCCAAAATATATCCGATTATATTCAAACATGGTCATAACACCTTACTTAGCAATTTATACAAATCTAACGGTCGGATATTAATTCAAAGTTCCTATCTTTGTAAATGTCTTAGGTTTTCGGTATTTTTATTGATATTTGTTGGATTGTCTGGCCAAAATGTATCCGAAATCTTCAAATTTGGTCATAACACTTTTCATAGCAATTTAAACAAATCTAACGGTCGGATCATTAATTGAAAGTGTCTATATTTGAAATGCCTTAGATTTCGGTATTTTAATTGATATTTGTTGGATTGCATGCCGATATATATCCGACTATCTTCAAATTTGGTCAAGACACCTTTCCTAGAAATTTAAACAAATTTAACGGTCGGATCATTAATTGAAAGTGCCTATCTTTGTGAATGCCTTAGGTTTTCGGTATTTTTGTTGATATTTGTTGGATTGCATGCCAAAATACATTCGATTGTCTTCAAATTTGATCATAACACTTTTATGAGCAATTTAAACAAATTTAACGGTCGGATCATTAATTGAAAGTGCCTATGTTTGTGAATGCCTTAGGTTTTTGATATTTTTGTTGATATTTGTTGGAATGCATTACAAAATATATCTGATTATCTTCACATTTGGTCAAAACACTTTTATTAGAAATTTAGACAAATCTAACGGTCGGATCATTAATTTAAAGTGTCTATGTTTGTAAATGCCTTAGGTTTTCGGTATTTTTGTTGATACATGTTGGAATGCATTCCAAAATATATCCGATTATCTTCAAATTTGGTCTTAACACTTTTATTAGCAATTTAAACAAATCTAACGGTTGGATCATTAATTGAAAGTGCCTATATTTGTAAATGCCTTATGTTTACGTAATTTTTGTTGATATTTGTTGGATTGCATGACAAAATATATTCGATTATCTTCATATTTGGTCATTGCACTTTTATAAGCAATTTAAACAAATCTAACGGTCGGATCATTAATCAATTATCTTAAAATTTGGTCATTACACTTTTATTAGCAATTGAAACAAATCTAACGGTCGGATCATTAATTGAAAGTGCCTATATTTGAAATGCCTTAGATTTCGGTATTTTTATTGATATTTGTTGGATTGCATGCCGATATATATCTGACTATCTTCAAATTTGGTCAAGACTCCTTTCCTAGAAATTTAAACAAATTTAACGGTCGGATCATTAATTGAAAGTGCCTATCATTGTGAATGCCTTAGGTTTTCGGTATTTTTGTTGATATTTGTTGGATTGCATGCCAAAATACATTCGATTGTCTTCAAATTTGATCATAACACTTTTATGAGCAATTTAAACAAATTTAACGGTCGGATCATTAATTGAAAGTGCCTATGTTTGTGAATGCCTTAGGTTTTTGATATTTTTGTTGATATTTGTTGGAATGCATTCCAAAATATATCTGATTATCTTCACATTTGGTCAAAACACTTTTATTAGAAATTTAGACAAATGTAACGGTCGGATCATTAATTTAAAGTGCCTATGTTTGTAAATGCCTTAGGTTTTCGGTATTTTTGTTGATACATGTTGGAATGCATTCCAAAATATATCCGATTATCTTCAAATTTGGTCTTAACACTTTTATTAGCAATTTAAACAAATCTAACGGTTGGATCATTAATTGAAAGTGCCTATATTTGTAAATGCCTTATGTTTACGTAATTTTTGTTGATATTTGTTGGATTGCATGACAAAATATATTCGATTATCTTCATATTTGGTCATTGCACTTTTATAAGCAATTTAAACAAATCTAACGGTCGGATCATTAATCGATTATCTTCAAATTTGGTCATTACACTTTTATTAGCAATTGAAACAAATCTAACGGTCGGATCATTAATTGAAAGTGCCTATATTTGAAATGCCTTAGATTTCGGTATTTTTATTGATATTTGTTGGATTGCATGCCGATATATATCCGACTATCTTCAAATTTGGTCAAGACTCCTTTCCTAGAAATTTAAACAAATCTAACGGTCGGATCATTAATTGAAAGTGTCTATCTTTGTGAATGCCTTAGGTTTTCGGTATTTTTGTTGATATTTGTTGAATTGCAGGCCAAAATATATCCAATATTTTCAAATTTGGTCATAAAATTTTTCATAGCAATTTAAACAAATCTAACGGTCGGATCATTAATTGAAAGTGCCTATTTTTGTAAATGTCATAGGTTTTCGGTATTTTTGTTGATATTTGTTGGATTGCATGCCAAAATATATCCGATTATCCTCAAATTTAGTCATAACACTTTTATTATCATTTTAATCAAATCTAACGGTCGGATCATTAATTGAAAGTGTCAATCTTTGTAAATGCCTTAGGTTTTCGATATTTTTGTTGATATTTGTTGGATTGCATGCCAAAATATATACGACTATCTTCAAATTTGGTCATAACACTTTTATTAACAATTTAAACAAATTGAACGGTCGGATCATTAATTGAAAGCGCATATCTTTGTTAATGCCTTAGGTTTTCAGTATTTTGTTGATATTTGTTGGATTGCATGTCAAAATATATTTGATTATCCTCAAATTTATTCATAACACTTTTATTATCCTCAAATCTAACAGTCGGATCTTTAATTTAAAGTGCCTATATTTGTAAATGCCTTACGTTTTTTGTATTTTTGTTGATATTTATTGGATTGCATGTCAAAATATATCCGATTATCTTCAAATTTGGTCATAACTTTTTTATTAGCAATTTAAACATATTGAATGGTCGGATCATTAATTGAAAGTGCCCATCTTTGTAAATGCCTTAGGTTTTCGGTCTTTTTGTAGACATTTGGTGGTTTGCAAGCCAAAATATATCCGATTATATTCAAATATGGTCATAACACTTTACATAGTAATTTAAACAAATTTAACGGTCGGATCATTAATTTCAACTGCCTATATTTGTAAATGCCTTAAGTTTTCGGTGTTTTTGTTGATATTTGTTGGATTGCATGCCAAAATATAACCGGCTATCTTCAAATTCGGTCATGACACCTTTCCTAGAAATTTAAAGAAACCTAACGGTCGGATCATTAATCAAAAGTGTCAATCTTTGTGAATGCCTTCGGTTTTCGGTATTTTTGTTGATATTTGTTCGATTGCATGCCAAAATATATCTGATTATCTTCAAATTTAGTCATAACACTTTTATTATCATTTTAAACAAATCTAACGGTCAAACATTAATTGTAAGTGCCTATGTTCGTAAATGCCTTAGGTTTTCGATATTTTTGTTAATATTTATTGGATTGCATGTCAAAATAAATTCAATTATATTAATATTTGGTCATTACACATTTATTAGCAATTTAAACAAATGTAACGGTCGGATCATTAATCGATTATCTTCATATTTGGTCATTGCAATTTTCTGAGCAATTTAAAAAATCTAACGGTCGGATCATTAATTGAAAGTGCCTATATTTGAAATGCCTTAGTTTTCGGTATTTTTATTAATATTTGTTGGATTGCATGCCGAAATATATCCGACTATCTTCAAATTTGGTAATGACACCTTTCCTAGAAATTTAAACAAATCTAACGGACGGATCATTAATTGAAAGTGCCTATATTTGTAAATGTCTTAGGTTTTCGATATTTTTGATGACATTTGTTGGATTGCATGCCAAAATAAACCTGATTATCTTCAAATTTGGTCATAACACATTTATTAGAAATTTAAACAAATCTAACGGTCGGATCATTAATTGAAAGTGCCTATGTTTGTGAATGCCTTAGGTTTTCTGTATTTTTGTTGATATTTGTTGGATTGCATGCCAAAATATTTCCGATTATCTTTAAATTTGTTCATAATACTTTTCATAGCAATTTAAACAAATCTAATGGTCAAATCATTAATTGTAAGTGCCTATGTTCGTAAATGCCTTAGGTTTTCGGTATTTTTATTAATATTTGTTGGATTGCATGTCAAAATACATTCGATTATCTTCATATATAGTCATTACACTTTTATTAGCAATTTAAACAAATCTAACGGTAGGATCATTAATTGAAAGTACCTATGTTTGTAAATGTCGAAGGTTTTCGGTGTTTTTGTTGATATTTGTTGGATTGCATACCAAAATATATCCGATTATCTCCAAATTTGGTCACAACTCTTTTATTAGCTATTTAAACAAATCTAATGGTCGGATCATTAATTGAAAATGTATATCTTTGTAAGTGTCTTAGATTTTCGATCCTTTTGTAGACATTTGTTGGATTGCATACCAAAATATATCTGATTATATTCAAACTTGGTAATAAAACATTTCTTAACAATTTAAATAAATCTAACGGTCGTATCATTAAATGAAAGTTCCTATCTTTGTGAATATCTTAGGTTTTCGGTCTTTTTGAAGACATTTGGAAGATTGCATGACAAAATATATCCGATTATATTCAACCTTGGTCAAAACACTTTACATAGCAATTTAAACAAATCTAACGGTCGGATCATTAATTTAAAGTGCCTTAGGTTTACGTTATTTTTGTTCATATTTGTTGGATTGAATGCCAAAATATATCCGATTATCTTCAAATTTGGTCATAACACTTTTATTAACAATTTAAACAAATTGAATGGTCGGATCATTAATTGAAAGTGCCTATGTTTGTTAATGCCTTAGGTTTTCGATATTTTTGTTTATATTTTATGGATTGCAGGCCAAAATACATCCAATATCTTCAAATTTGGTCATAGAATTTTTCATAACAATTTAAACAAATCTAACGGTCGGAACGTTAATTGAAAGTGCCTATCTTTGTAAATGCCGTAGGTTTTCGGTATTTTTGTTGATATTTGTTGGATTGAATGCCAAAATATTTCTGATTATCCTCGAATTTAGTCATAACACTTTTATTATCATTTTAAACAAATCTAACGGTCGGATCATTAATTTAAAGTGCCTATATTTGTAAATGCCTTAGGTTTTCGGTATTTTTGTTGATATTTATTGGATTTCAAGCCAAATTATATCCGATTATCTTCAAATTTATTCATAACACTTTTATTAGCAATTTAAACAAATCTAACGGTCGAATCGTTAATTGTAAGTGCCTATATTCGTAAATGCCTTAGGTTTCGGTATTTTTGTTAATATTTGTTTGATTGCACTCCAAAATACATTCGATTATCTTCATGTATGGTCATTACACTTTTATTAGCAATTTAAACAAATATAACGATCGGATCATTAATTGAAAGTGCCTATGTTTGTAAATGCCTTAAGTTTTCGATATTTTTGTTGATATTTGTTGGATTGCATACTAAAATATATCCGATTAGCTCCAAATTTGATCACAACACTTTTATTAGAAATTTAAACAAATCTAACGGTCGGATCATTAATTGAAAGTGTATATCTTTCTAAATGCCCTAGGTTTTCAGTCTTTTTGTAGACATTTGTTGGGTTGCATACCAAAATATATCCGATTATATTCAAACATGGTAATAACACTTTTCTTAATAATTTAAATAAATCTAACGGTCGGATCATTAAATAAAAGTTCCTATCTTCGTTAACACCTTAGGTTTTCGGTCTTTTGTCCACATTTGGTAGATTGCAAGCTAAAATATATCTGATTATATTCAACATTAGTCATAACACTTTTCATAGCAATTTAAACAAATCTATCGGTCGGATCTTTAATTAAAAGTGCCTTTCTTTGTAAATGCCTTAGGTTTTCGTTATTTTTGTAGATATTTGTTGGATTGAATACCAAAATATATCTGATTATCTTCAAATTTGGTCATAACACTTTTTTTAGCAATTTAAACAAATCGAATGGTCGGATCATTAATTGAAAGTGTCAATGTTTGTAAATGCCTTAGGTTTTCGGTATTTTTGTTGATATTTGTTAAATTGCAAGCCAAAATATATCCGATATCTTCAAATTTGGTCATAACATTTTTTTTAGCAATTTAAACAATTCTAACGGTCGTATCATTAATTGAAATTGCCTATCTTTGTAAATGTCGTAGGTTTTCAGTATTTTTGTTGATATTTGTTGGATTGAATGCCAAAATATATCTGATTATCCTCAAATTTAGTCATAACACTTTTATTATCATTTTAAACAAATCTAACGGTCGGATCGTTAATTGAAAGTGTCTATCTTTGTAAATGCCTTAGGTTTTCGGTCTTTTTGTTGATATTTGTTGGATAGCAAGCCAAAATATATACGACTATCTTCAAATTTGGTCATAACACTTTTCTTAGCAAATTAAACGAATCTAACGATCGGATCATTAATTGAAAGCGCATATCATTGTAAATGCCTTAGGTTTTCAGTTTTTTTGTTGATATTTTTTGGATTGCAAACCAAAATATATCCGATATCTTCTAATTTGCCCATAACACTTTTCAAAGCAATTTAAACAAATCTAACGGTCGGATCATTAATTGAAAGTGCCTATCTTTGTAAATGCCTTAGGTTTTCAGTATTTTTGTTGATATTTGTTGGATTGCATGTCAAAATATATTTGATTATCCTCAAATTTATTCATAACACTTTTATTATCATTTTAAACAAATCTAACAGTCGGATCTTTAATTTAAAGTGCCTATATTTGTAAATGCCTTACGTTTTTGTATTTTTGTTGATATTTATTGGATTGCATGCCAAAATATATCCGATTATCTTCAAATTTGGTCATAACACTTTTATTAGCAATTTAAACATATTTAATGGTCGGATCATTAATTGAAAGTGCCCATCTTTGTAAATGCCTTAGGTTTTCGGTCTTCTTGTAGACATTTGGTCGTTTGCATGCCAAAATATATCCGATTATATTCAAACCTGGTCATAACACTTTACATAGCAATTTATACAAATTTAACGGTCGGATCAATAATTTCAACTGTCTATATTTATAAATGCCTTAAGTTTTTGGTGTTTTTGTTGATATTTGTTATATTGCATGCCAAAATATATCCGGCTATCTTCAAATTTGGTTATGACACCTTTCCTAGAAATTTAAACAAACCTAACGGTCGGATCATTAATTGAAAGTGTCAATCTTTGTGAATGCCTTAGGTTTTCGGTATTTTTGTTGATATTTGTTCGATTGCATGCCAAAATATATCTGATTATCTTCAAATTTAGTCATAACACTTTTATTATCATTTTAAACAAATCTAACGGTCGGATCATTAATTTAAAGTGCCTATGATTGTAAATGTCATAGGTTTTCGGTATTTTTGTTGATATTAGTTGGATTGCAAGCCAAAATATATCCGATTATCATCAAATTTGGTCACTACACTTTTATTAGCAATTTAAACAAACATGACGGTCAAATCATTAATTGTAAGTGCCTATGTTCGTAAATGCCTTAGGTTTTCGATATTTTTGTTAATATTTATTAGATTGCATGTCAAAACAAATTCAATTATCTTCATATTTGGTCATTACACTTTTATTAGCAATTTAAACAAATCTAACGGCCGGATCATTAATTGAAAGTGCCTATGTTTGTAAATGCCTAAGGTTTTCGATTTTTTTGTTGATATTTTTTTTGCATACCAAAATATATCCGATTATCTTGAAATTAGGTCACAACACCTTTATTAGCAATTTAAATAAAACTAACGGTCGGATCATTAAATGAAAGTGCCTATGTTTGTAAATGCCTTAGGTTTTCGGTATATCTAATGATATTTTTTGGATTGCATGACAAAATATATTCGATTATCTTGATATTTGTTCATTACACTTTTATTAGCAATTTAAACAAATCTAACGGTCAGATCATTAATCGATTATCTTCATATTTGGTCATTGCACTTTTATTAGCAGTTTAAACAAATCTAACGGTCGGATCATTAATAGAAAGTGTCTATATTTGAAATGCCTTAGATTTCGGTATTTTTATTGATATTTATTGGATTGCATGCCGAAATATATCCGACTATCTTCAAATTTGGTAATGACACTTTTCCTAAAAATTTAAACAAATCTAACGGACGGATCATTAATTGAAAGTGCCTATATTTGTAAATGTCTTAGGTTTTCGGTATTTTTGTTGATATTTGTTGGGTTGCATGCCAAAATATATCCGATTATCTTTAAATTTGGTCATAACACTTCTATTAGAAATATAAATAAATCTAACGGTCGGATCATTAATTTAAAGTGCCTATGTTTGTGAATGCCATAGGTTTTCTGTATTTTTGTTGATATTTGTTGGATTGCATACCAAAATATATTCGATTATCTTTAAATTTCTTCATAATACTTTTCAAAGCAATTTAAACAAATCTAACGGTCAAATCATTAATTGTAAGTGCCTATGTTCGTAAATGCCTTAGGTTTCGTTATTTTTGTTAATATTTGTTGGATTGCATGTCAAAATACATTCGATTATCTTCATATATAGTCATTACACTTTTATTAGCAATTTAAACAAATCTAACGGTAGGATCATTAATTGAAAGTGCCTATGTTTGTAAATGCCTAAGGTTTTCGATATTTTTGTTGATATTTGTTGGATTGCATACCAAAATATATCCGATTATCTCCAAATTAGGTCACAACACTTTTATTAGCAATTTAAACAAATCTAACGGTCGGATCATTAATTTAAAGTGCCTAAATTTGTAAATGCATTAGGTTTTCGTTATTTTTGTTCATATTTGTTGGATTGAATGCCAAAATATATCCGATTATCTTCAAATTTGGTAATAACAGTTTTATTAACAATTTAAACAAATTGAATGGTCGGATCATTAATTGAAAGTGCCTATGTTTGTTAATGCCTTAGGTTTTCGGTATTTTTGTTTATATTTTATGGATTGCAGGCCAAAATATATCCGATATCTTCAAATTTGGTCATAAAATTTTTCATAGCAATTTAAACAAATCTAACGGTCGGATCATTAATTGATAGTGCCTATCTTTGTAAATGTCGTAGGTTTTCGGTATTTTTGTTGATATTTGTTGGATTGTATGCCAAAATATATTTGATTACCCTCAAATTTGGTCATAACACTTTTATAATCATTTTAAACAAATCTAACGGTCGGATCATTAATTGAAAGTGTCTATCTTTGTAAATGCCTTAGGATTTCTGTCTTTTTGTTGATATTTGTTGGATTGCATGCCAAAATATATACGACTATCTTCAAATTTGGTGATAACACTTTTATTAACAATTTAAACAAATTGAACGGTCGGATCATTAATTGAAAGCGCATATCTTTGTAAATGCCTTAGGTTTTCAGTATTTTTGTTGATATTTGTTGGATTGAATGTCAAAAGATATTTGATTATCCTCAAATTTATTCATAACACTTTTATTATCATTCTAAACAAATCTAACAGTCGGATCTTTATTTTAAAGTGCCTATATTTGTAAATGCCTTACGTTTTTTGTATTTTTGTTGATATTTATTGGATTGCATGCCAAAATATATCTGATTATCTTCAAATTTGGTCATAACACTTTCATTAGCAATTTAAACATATTTAATGGTCGGATCATTATTTGAAAGTGTCAATCTCTGTAAATGCCTTAGGTTTTCGGTCTTTTTGTAGACATTTGGTGGTTTGCATGCCAAAATATTTTCGATTATATTCAAACCTGGTCATAACACTTTACATAGAAATTTAAACAAATTTAACGGTCGGATCATTAATTTCAACTGCCTATATTTGTAAATGGCTTAGGTTTTCGGTGTTTTTGTTGATATTTGTTGGATTG
The DNA here is from genome assembly GCA_026120185.1 of Voacanga thouarsii. Lineage (NCBI taxonomy): Eukaryota > Viridiplantae > Streptophyta > Magnoliopsida > Gentianales > Apocynaceae > Voacanga > Voacanga thouarsii. Next base: position 24,904 of record JANUWF010000058.1, read on the forward strand.
CATGCCAAAATATATCCGGCTATCTTCAAATTTGGTCATGACACCTTTCCTAGAAATTTAAACAAACCTAACGGTCGGATCATTAATTAAAAGTGCCAATCATTGTGAATGCCTTAGGTTTTCGGTATTTTTGTTGATATTTGTTGGATTGAATGCCAAAATATTTCTGATTATCCTCAAATTTAGTCATAACACTTTTATCATCATTTTAAACAAATCTAACGGTCGGATCTTTAATTAAAAGTGCATTTGTTTGTAAATGCCATAGGTTTTCGGTATTTTTTAGGGGTGGCAATCGTGTCGTGTTCGGGTTGGCGGGTCGTTTCAACTTGAGATAATTACACTTGACAGGCCAACCCGAACACGACCCGATTAATAAACGTTTCGTGTCGTGTCAACCCATTTATTTTCGTGTCGTGTTCGTGTTATAAAACGGGTTGACACGACATGACACAATTAAACACAAAAATTAAATAGATAATTACTAAATTCGTCAACCCGAATACCTACTAAACCCGCCAATCTGTGCACCATTTCAAAAAAAATTTGAAAAAATCAAATCAAATTATATAAAATTAAAAACTAATAAAATAGTCCGTAAAGTCATAAATAACCAATAAAATAACAAACCATCCTGCTAAATATTTAGAGATCTTAATAAATTCCTAAGATTTAATCTTAAAAATCTAAACAAATGTAATTTTGCAATAAAATTGGATTATTCAAAAAATTATTTTCTCTAGATATTTAGAACAACAATTTTGTCGTCGCATGCCAGGAATTTTAAAGTGCAAATGGAGAGCAAAAAACGAGCACGAAAGGAAGGCTTGTCCTTGTAGGGTGTAATTCAAATTGTCTTTGTCCCAATGTCAGAAATAGCATAGTATACGAACTGGTAAATCGATGCTGAGTGAACCTTACCCTCTGGTAAATGCATCACACGAGCTTCTTTTCATTCTATATTCGATTCGACCTGTAGGCATATTACATACATTATTTCCTAAAGGTCTAACCTTCCCCTTTAGACTTGCGTAAGGTCGTTGCTTACCAACTCGTACTAATATTATTATTATAGACACTAAATAATAATTAATTAAGAATGATTCATTTACTATATATCAAGCAAATAACCACATTAACATCATTTATTTTCTTTAAGATGTCTCATATAATTAAACAAAATAGACACACAAACAATTTAATTAATTCATATAATAAAATTTAATTCAATTAATTCATATAAAAAATTAAATTATCTAATTTTCTATAGTAAAATCTGTAGGGTATTACAAAAAGTATTAAATATAAATATTAAAAAAAGTTAAACAGGTTCGTGGGTTGAAACGGGTTAAAACAGGTTGAACCCGTTTATGACCTGTACACGTTTAAAGTTAAACGGGTCGACCTGTTTCGACCCGAACCCGCGAAACCCCAACCCTAACCCGCTATAACCGTGTCGTGTTCGTGTCGTGTTGGCGTGTCGTGTTCAATATTGCCACCCCTAGTATTTTTGTTGATATTTATTGGATTTCAAGCCAAATTATATCCGATTATCTTCAAATTTGGTCATAATACTTTTATTAGCAATTTAAACAAATCTAACGGTCGAATCGTTAATTGTAAGTGCCTATATTCGTAAATGCCTTAGGTTTCGGTATTTTTGTTAATATTTGTTTGATTGCACTCCAAAATACATTCGATTATCTTCATGTATGGTCATTACACTTTTATTAGCAATTTAAACAAATATAACGATCGGATCATTAATTGAAAGTGCCTATGTTTGTAAATGCCTTAAGTTTTCGATATTTTTGTTGATATTTGTTGGATTGCATACTAAAATATATCCGATTAGCTCCAAATTTGGTCACAACACTTTTATTAGAAATTTAAACAAATCTAACGGTCGGATCATTAATTGAAAGTGTATATCTTTGTAAATGCCCTAGGTTTTCAGTCTTTATGTAGACATTTGTTGGATTGCATACCAAAATATATCCGATTATATTCAAACATGGTAATAACACTTTTCCTAACAATTTAAATAAATCTAACGGTCGGATCATTAAATGAAAGTTCCTATCTTTGTTAACACCTTAGGTTTTCGGTCTTTTTGTACACATTTGGTAGATTGCATGCTAAAATATATCTGATTATATTCAACATTGGTCATAACACTTTTCATAGCAATTTAAACAAATCTATCGGTCGGATCTTTAATTAAAAGTGCCTTTGTTTGTAAATGCCTTAGGTTTTCGTTATTTTTGTTGATATTTGTTGGATTGAATACCAAAATATATCCGATTATCTTCAAATTTGGTCATAACACTTTTATTAGCAATTTAAACAAATCGAATGGTCGGATCATTAATTGAAAGTGCCAATATTTGTAAATGCCTTAGGTTTTCGGTATTTTTGTTGATATTTGTTAAATTGCAAGCCAAAATATATCCGATATCTTCAAATTTGGTCATAACATTTTTTTTAGCAATTTAAACAATTCTAACGGTCGTATCATTAATTGAAAGTGCCTATCTTTGTAAATGTCGTAGGTTTTCGGTATTTTTGTTGATATTTGTTGGATTGAATGCCAAAATATATCTGATTATCCTCAAATTTAGTCATAACACTTTTATTATCATTTTAAACAAATCTAACGGTCGGATCGTTAATTGAAAGTGTCTATCTTTGTAAATGCCTTAGGTTTTCGGTCTTTTTGTTGATATTTGTTGGATAGCAAGCCAAAATATATACGACTATCTTCAAATTTGGTCATAACACTTTTCTTAGCAAATTAAACGAATCTAACGATCGGATCATTAATTGAAAGCGCATATCATTGTAAATGCCTTAGGTTTTCAGTATTTTTGTTGATATTTTTTGGATTGCAAACCAAAATATATCCGATATCTTCTAATTTGCTCATAACACTTTTCAAAGCAATTTAAACAAATCTAACGGTCGGATCATTAATTGAAAGTGCCTATCTTTGTAAATGCCTTAGGTTTTCAGTATTTTTGTTGATATTTGTTGGATTGCATGTCAAAATATATTTGATTATCCTCAAATTTATTCATAACACTTTTATTATCATTTTAAACAAATCTAACAGTCGGATCTTTAATTTAAAGTGCCTATATTTGTAAATGCCTTACGTTTTTTGTATTTTTGTTGATATTTATTGGATTGCATGCCAAAATATATCCGATTATCTTCAAATTTGGTCATAACACTTTTATTAGCAATTTAAACATATTTAATGGTCGGATCATTAATTGAAAGTGCCCATCTTTGTAAATGCCTTAGGTTTTCGGTCTTTTTGTAGACATTTGGTGGTTTGCATGCCAAAATATATCCGATTATATTCAAACATGGTCATAACACTTTACATAGCAATTTATACAAATTTAACGGTCGGATCATTAATTTCAACTGTCTATATTTGTAAATGCCTTAAGTTTTCGGTGTTTTTGTTGATATTTGTTGGATTGCATGCCAAAATATATCCGGCTATCTTCAAATTTGGTCATGACACCTTTCCTAGAAATTTAAACAAACCTAACGGTCGGATCATTAATTAAAAGTGTCAATCTTTGTGAATGCCTTAGGTTTTCGGTATTTTTGTTGATATTTGTTCGATTGCATGCCAAAATATATCTGATTATCTTCAAATTTAGTCATAACACTTTTATTATCATTTTAAACAAATCTAACGGTCGGATCATTAATTTAAAGTGCCTATGATTGTAAATGCCATAGGTTTTCGGTATTTTTGTTGATATTAGTTGGATTGCAAGCCAAAATATATCCGATTATCATCAAATTTGGTCACTACACTTTTATTAGTAATTTAAACAAACATGACGGTCAAATCATTAATTGTAAGTGCCTATGTTCGTAAATGCCTTAGGTTTTCGATATTTTTGTTAATATTTATTAGATTGCATGTCAAAACAAATTCAATTATCTTCATATTTGGTCATTACACTTTTATTAGCAATTTAAACAAATCTAACGGCCGGATCATTAATTGAAAGTGCCTATGTTTGTAAATGCCTAAGGTTTTCGATTTTTTTGTTGATATTTTTTTTGCATACCAAAATATATCCGATTATCTTCAAATTCGGTCACAACACTTTTATTAGCAATTTAAACAAAACTAACGGTCGGATCATTAAATGAAAGTGCCTATGTTTGTAAATGCCTTAGGTTTTCGGTATATCTAATGATATTTGTTGGATTGCATGACAAAATATATTCGATTATCTTGATATTTGGTCATTATGCTTTTATTAGCAATTTAAACAAATCTATCGGTCGGATCATTAATCGATTATCTTCATATTTGGTCATTGCACTTTTATTAGCAGTTTAAACAAATCTAACGGTCGGATAATTAATAGAAAGTGCCTATATTTGAAATGCCTTAGATTTCGGTATTTTTATTGATATTTATTGGATTGCATGCCGAAATATATCCGACTATCTTCAAATTTGGTAATGACACCTTTCCTAGAAATTTAAACAAATCTAACGGACGGATCATTAATTGAAAGTGCCTATCTTTGTAAATGTCTTAGGTTTTCGGTATTTTTGTTGATATTTGTTGGGTTGCATGCCAAAATATATCCGATTATCTTTAAATTTGGTCATAACACTTTTATTAGAAATATAAACAAATCTAACGGTCGGATCATTAATTGAAAGTGCCTATGTTTGTGAATGCCTTAGGTTTTCTGTATTTTTGTTGATATTTGTTGGATTGCATACCAAAATATATCCGATTATCTTTAAATTTCTTCATAATACTTTTCATAGCAATTTAAACAAATATAACGGTCAAATCATTAATTGTAAGTGCCTATGTTCGTAAATGCCTTAGGTTTCGTTATTTTTGTTAATATTTGTTGGATTGCATGTCAAAATACATTCGATTATCTTCATATATAGTCATTACACTTTTATTAGCAATTTAAACAAATCTAACGGTAGGATCATTAATTGAAAGTGCCTATGTTTGTAAATGCCTAAGGTTTTCGATATTTTTGTTGATATTTGTTGGATTGCATACCAAAATATATCCGATTATCTCCAAATTAGGTCACAACACTTTTATTAGCAATTTAAACAAATCTAAAGGTCGGATCATTAATTTAAGGTGCCTAAATTTGTAAATGCATTAGGTTTTCGTTATTTTTGTTCATATTTGTTGGATTGAATGCCACAATATATCCGATTATCTTCAAATTTGGTAATAACAGTTTTATTAACAATTTAAACAAATTGAATGGTCGGATCATTAATTGAAAGTGCCTATGTTTGTTAATGCCTTAGGTTTACGGTATTTTTGTTTATATTTTATAGATTGCAGGCCAAAATATATCCGATATCTTCAAATTTGGTCATAAAATTTATCATAGCTATTTAAACAAATTTAACGGTCGGATCATTAATTGATAGTGCCTATCTTTGTAAATGTCGTAGGTTTTCGGTATTTTTGTTGATATTTGTTGGATTGCATACTAAAATATATCCGATTAGCTCCAAATTTGGTCACAACACTTTTATTAGAAATTTAAACAAATATAACGGTCGGATCATTAATTGAAAGTGTATATCTTTGTAAATGCCATAGGTTTTCAGTCTTTTTGTAGACATTTATTGGATTGCATACCAAAATATATCCGATTATAGTCAAACATGGTAATAACACTTTTCCTAACAATTTAAATAAATCTAAAGGTCGGATCATTAAATGAAAGTTCCTATCTTTGTTAACACCTTAGGTTTTCGGTCTTTTTGTACCCATTTGGTAGATTGCATGCTAAAATATATCTGATTATATTCAACATGGGTCATAACACTTTTCATAGCAATTTAAACAAATCTATCGGTCGGATCTTTAATTAAAAGTGCCTTTGTTTGTAAATGCCTTAGGTTTTCGTTATTTTTGTTGATATTTGTTGGATTGAATACCAAAATATATCCAATTATCTTCAAATTTGGTCATAACACTTTTATTAGCAATTTAAAAAAATCGAATGGTCGGATCATTAATTGAATGTGCCAATGTTTGTTAATGCCTTAGGTTTTCGGGATTTTTGTTGATATTTGTTAAATTGCAAGTCAAAATATATCCGATATCTTCAAATTTGGTCATAACATTTTTTTTTAGCAATTTAAACAATTCTAACGGTCGTATCATTAATTGAAAGTGCCTATCTTTGTAAATGTCGTAGGTTTTCGGTATTTTTGTTGATATTTGTTGGATTGAATGCCAAAATATATCTGATTATCCTAAAATTTGGCCATAACACTTTTATTATCATTTTAAACAAATCTAACGGTCGGATCGTTAATTGAAAGTGTCTATCTTTGTAAATGCCTTAGGTTTTCGGTCTTTTTGTTGATATTTGTTGGATAGCAAGCCAAAATATATATGACTATCTTCAAATTTGGTCATAACACTTTTTTAGCAAATTAAACGAATCTAACGATCGGATCATTAATTGAAAGCGCATATCATTGTAAATGCCTTAGGTTTTCAGTATTTTTGTTGATATTTTTTGGATTGCAAACCAAAATATATCCGATATCTTCTAATTTGCTCATAACACTTTTCAAAGCAATTTAAACAAATCTAACGGTCGGATCATTAATTGAAAGTGGCTATCTTTGTAAATTCCTTAGGTTTTCAGTATTTTTGTTGATATTTGTTGGATTGCATGTCAAAATATATTTGATTATCCTCAAATTTATTCATGACACTTTTATTATCATTTTAAACAAATCTAACAGTCGGATCTTTAATTTAAAGTGCCTATATTTGTAAATGCCTTACGTTTTTTGTATTTTTGTTGATATTTATTGGATTGCATGCCAAAATATATCCGATTATCTTCAAATTTGGTCATAACACTTTTATTAGTAATTTAAACATATTTAATGGTCGGATCATTAATTGAAAGTGCCCATCTTTGTAAATGCCTTAGGTTTTCGGTCTTTTTGTAGACATTTGGTGGTTTGCATGCCAAAATATATCCGATTATATTCAAACATGGTCATAACACTTTACATAGCAATTTATACAAATTTAACGGTCGGATCATTAATTTCAACTGTCTATATTTGTAAATGCCTTAAATTTTTGGTGTTTTTGTTGATATTTGTTGGATTGCATGCCAAAATATATCCGGCTATCTTCAAATTTGGTCATGACACCTTTCCTAGAAACTTAAACAAACCTAACGGTCGGATCATTAATTAAAAGTGTCAATCTTTGTGAATGCCTTAGGTTTTCGGTATTTTTGTTGATATTTGTTCGATTGCATGCCAAAATATATCTGATTATCTTCAAATTTAGTCATAACACTTTTATTATCATTTTAAACAAATCTAACGGTCGGATCATTAATTTAAAGTGCCTATGATTGTAAATGCCATAGGTTTTCGGTATTTTTGTTGATATTAGTTGGATTGCATGTCAAAATATATCCGATTATCATCAAATTTGGTCACTACACTTTTATTAGCAATTTAAACAAACATGACGGTCAAATCATTAATTGTAAGTGCCTATGTTCGTAAATGCCTTAGGTTTTCGATATTTTTGTTAATATTTATTAGATTGCATGTCAAAACAAATTCAATTATCTTCATATTTGGTCATTACACTTTTATTAGCAATTTAAACAAATCTAACGGTCGGATCATTAATTGAAAGTGCCTATGTTTGTAAATGCCTATGATTTTCGATTTTTTTGTTGATATTTTTTTGCATACCAAAATATATCCGATTATCTTCAAATTCGGTCACAACACTTTTATTAGCAATTTAAACAAAACTAACGGTCGGATCATTAAATGAAAGTGCCTATGAGGTTTTCGGTATATCTAATGATATTTATTGAATTGCATGACAAAATATATTCGATTATCTTGATATTTGTTCATTACACATTTATTAGCAATTTAAACATATCTAATGGTCGGATCATTAATCGATTATGTTCATATTTGGTCATTGCACTTTTTTTAGCAGTTTAAACAAATCTAACGGTCGGATCATTAATAGAAAGTGCCTATATTTGAAATGCCTTAGATTTCGGTATTTTTATTGATATTTATTGGATTGCATGCCGAAATATATCCGACTATCTTCAAATTTGGTAATGACACCTTTCCTAGAAATTTAAACAAATCTAACGGACGGATCATTAATTGAAAGTGCCTATCTTTGTAAACGTCTTAGGTTTTCGGTATTTTTGTTGATATTTGTTGGGTTGCATGCCAAAATATATCCGATTATCTTCAAATTTGGTCATAACACTTTTATTAGAGATATAAACAAATCTAACGGTCGGATCATTAATTAAAAGTGCCTATGTTTGTGAATGCCTTAGGTTTTCTGTATTTTTGTTGATATTTGTTGGATTGCATACCAAAATATATCCGATTATCTTTAAATTTCTTCATAATACTTTTCATAGCAATTTAAACAAATCTAACGGTCAAATCATTAATTGTAAGTGCCTATGTTCGTAAATGCCTTAGGTTTCGTTATTTTTGTTAATATTTGTTGGATTGCATGTCAAAATACATTCGATTATCTTCATATATAGTCATTACACTTTTATTAGCAATTTAAACAAATCTAACGGTGGGATCATTAATTGAAAGTGCCTATGTTTGTAAATGCCTAAGGTTTTCGCTATTTTTGTTGATATTTTTTGGATTGCATACCAAAATATATCCGATTATCTCCAAATTTGGTCACAACACTTTTATTAGCAATTTAAACAAATCTAACGATCGGATCATTAATTGAAAGTGTATATCTTTGTAAGTGCCTTAGGTTTTCGGTCTTCTTGTAGACATTTGGTAGATTGCATTCCAATATATATCTGATTATATTCAAACTTGGTAATAACACTTTCAGTCTTTTTGTTGATATTTGTTGGATTGCATGCCAAAATATATACGACTATCTTCAAATTTGGTCATAACACTTTTATTAACAATTTAAACAAATTGAACGGTCGGATCATTAATTGAAAACGCATATCTTTCTAAATGCCTTAGGTGTTCAGTATTTTGTCGATATTTGTTGGATTGCATGTCAAAATATATTTGATTATCCTCAAATTTATTCATAACACTTTTATTATCATTCTAAACAAATCTAACAGTCGGATCTTTAATTTAAAGTGCCTATATTTGTAAATGCCTTACGTTTTTTGTATTTTTGTTGATATTTATTGGATTGCATGCCAAAATATATCCGATTATCTTCAAATTTGGTCATAACACTTTCATTAGCAATTTAAACATATTTAATAGTCGGATCATTATTTGAAAGTGCCCATCTTTGTAAATGCTTTAGGTTTTCGGTCTTTTTGTAGACATTTGGTGGTTTGCATGCCAAAATATTTTCGATTATATTCAAACCTGGTCATAACACTTTACATAGCAATTTAAACAAATTTAACGGTCGGATCATTAATTTCAACTGCCTATATTTGTAAATGGCTTAGGTTTTCGGTGTTTTTGTTGATATTTGTTGGATTGCATGCCAAAATATGTCCAGCTATCTTCTAATTTGGTCATGACACCTTTCCTAGAAATTTAACCAAACCTAACGGTCGGATCATTAATTAAAAGTGCCAATCTTTGTGAATGCCTTAGGTTTTCGGTATTTTTGTTGATATTTGTTCGATTGCATGCCAAAAATTATCCGATTATCTTCACATTTGGTCATAATACTTTTATTAGAAATTGAAACAAATCCAACGGTCTGATCATTAATTGAAAGTGTCCATCTTTGTAAATTCCTTAGTTTTCGGTCTTTTTGTAGATATTTGGTGGATTGTATGCCCAAATATTTCCGATTATATTCAAATAAGGTCATAACACTTTACTTAGCAATTTAAACAAATCTAACGGTCGGATCATTAATTTCTAGTGCCTATATTAGTAAATGTCTTAGGTTTTCGATATTTTTATTGATGTTTTTTGGAATGCATGCCAAAATATATCCGATCATCTTCACATTGGGTCAAAGCACTTTTATTAGAAATTTAGACAAATCTAACGGTCGGATCATTAATTGAAAGTGCCTATGTTTGTAAATGCCTTAGTTTTTCGGTCTTTTTGTAGACATTTGTTGGATTGCATACCAAAATATATCCGATTATATTCAAACATGGTAATAACACTTTTTTTAACAATTTAAATAAATCTAACGGTCGGATCATTAAATGAAAGTTCCTATCTTTGTAAATATCATATGTTTTCGGTCTTTTTGTAGACATTTGCTAGATTGGATGCCAAAATACATCCGATTATATTCAACCTTGGTCAAAACACTTTTCATAGCAATTTTAACAATTTTAACGGTCGAATCTTTAATTTAATGTGCCTATATTAGTAAATACTTTAGGTTTTCGTTATTTTTGTTGATATTTACTGGATTGAATGCCAAAATATATCCGATTATATTCAAACATGGTCATAACACCTTACTTAGCAATTTATACAAATCTAACGGTCGGATATTAATTCAAAGTTCCTATCTTTGTAAATGTCTTAGGTTTTCGGTATTTTTATTGATATTTGTTGGATTGCTGACCAAAATGTATCCGAAATCTTCAAATTTGGTCATAACACTTTTCATAGCAATTTAAACAAATCTAACGGTCGGATCATTAATTGAAAGTGCCTATATTTGAAATGCCTTAGATTTCGGTATTTTAATTGATATTTGTTGGATTGCATGCCGATATATATCCGACTATCTTCAAATTTGGTCAAGACACCTTTCCTAGAAATTTAAACAAATTTAACGGTCGGATCATTAATTGAAAGTGCCTATCTTTGTGAATGCCTTAGGTTTTCGGTATTTTTGTTGATATTTGTTGGATTGCATGCCAAAATACATTCGATTTTCTTCAAATTTGGTCATAACACTTTTATGAGCAATTTAAACAAATCTAACGGTCGGATCATTAATTGAAAGTGCCTATGTTTGTGAATGCCTTAGGTTTTCTGTATTTTAGTTGATATTTGTTGGATTGCATGCCAAAATATTTCCGATTATCTTTAAATTTGTTCATAATACTTTTCATAGTAATTTAAACAAATCTAACGGTCAAATCATTAATTGTAAGTGCCTATGTTCGTAAATGCCTTAGGTTTTCGGTATTTTTGTTAATATTTGTTGGATTGCATGTCAAAATACATTCGATTATCTTCATATATAGTCATTACACTTTTATTAGCAATTTAAATAAATCTAACGGTAGGATCATTAATTGAAAGTGCCTATTTTTGTAAATGCCTTAGGTTTTCGGTATTTTTGTTGATATTTGTTGGATTGCATACCAAAATATATCCGATTATCTCCAAATTTGGTCACAACACTTTTATTAGCAATTTAAACAAATCTAACGATCGGATCATTAATTGAAAGTGTATATCTTTGTAAGTGCCTTAGGTTTTCGGTCTTCTTGTAGACATTTGGTAGATTGCATTCCAATATATATCTGATTATATTCAAACCTGGTAATAACACTTTTCTTAACAATTTAAATAAATCTAACGGTCGGATCAATAAATGAAAGTTCCTGTCTTTGTAATTACCTTATGTTTTCGTTCTTTTAGTAGACATTTGGTAGATTGCATACCAAAATATATCTGATTATATTCAACCTTGGTCAAAACACTTTTCATAGCAATTTAAACAAATCTAACGGTTGGATCATTAATTTAAAGTTCCTAAATTTGTAAATGCCTTAGATTTTCGTTATTTTTGTTCATATTTGTTGGATTGAATGCCAAAATATATCCGATATCTTCAAATTTGGTCATAAAATTTTTCATAGCAATTTAAACAAATCTAACGGTCGGAACGTTAATTGAAAGTGCCTATCTTTGTAAATGCCGTAGGTTTTCGGTATTTTTGTTGATATTTGTTGGATTGAATACCAAAATATTTCTGATTATCCTCGAATTTAGTCATAACACTTTTATTATCATTTTAAACAAATCTAACGGTCGGATCATTAATTTAAAGTGCCTATATTTGTAAATGCATTAGGTTTTCGGTATTTTTGTTGATATTTATTGGATTTCATGCTAAAATATATACGATTATCTTCAAATTTGGTCATAACACTTTTATTAGCAATTTAAACAAATCTAACGGTCGAATCGTTAATTGTAAGTGCCTATATTCGTAAATGCCTTAGGTTTCGGTATTTTTGTTAATATTTGTTTGATTGCACTCCAAAATAAATTCGATTATCTACATGTATGGTCATTACACTTTTATTAGCAATTTAAACAAATCTAACGATCGGATCATTGATTGAAAGTGCCTATGTTTGTAAATGCCTTAGGTTTTCGATATTTTTGTTGATATTTTTTGGATTGCATACCAAAATATATCCGATTATCTCCAAATTAGGTCACAACACTTTTATTAGCAATTTAAACAAATCTAACGGTCGGATCAATAATTTAAAGTGCCTAAATTTGTAAATGCATTAGGTTTTCGTTATTTTTGTTCATATTTGTTGGATTGAATGCCAAAATATATCCGATTATCTTCAAATTTGGTCATAACAGTTTTATTAACAATTTAAACAAATTGAATGGTCGGATCATTAATTGAAAGTGCCTATGATTGTAAATGCCTTAGGTTTTCGGTCTTTTTGTAGTCATTTGGTATATTGCATGCCAAAATATATCCGATTATTGTCAACCTTGGCCCTAACACTTTTCATAGCAATTTAAACAAATCTAACGGTCGGATCATTAATTTAAAGTGCCTATGTTTGTAAATGCCTTAGGTATTGGTTATTTTTTTTATATTTGTTGGATTGAATACCAAAATATATCCGACTATCTTCAAATTTTGTCATAACACTTTTATTAGCAATTTAAACAAATCGAATGGTCAGATCATTAATTGAAAGTGCCTATGATTGTAAATGCCTTAGGTTTTCGGTCTTTTGGTAGACATTTGGTGGTTTGCATGCCGAAATATATCCGATATCTTCAAATTTGGTTATAACATTTTTCATAGCAATTTAAACAATCTAACTGTCGGATAATTAATTGAAAGTGCCTATCTTTGTAAATGCCGTAGGTTTTCGGTATTTTTGTTGATATTTGTTGGATTGCATGCCAAAATATATCTAATTATCCTCAAATTTAGTCATAATACTTTTATTATCATTTTAAACAAATCTAACGGTCGGATCATTAATTGAAAATGACTATCGTTGTAAATGCCTTAGGTTTTCGGTCTTTTTGTTGATATTTGTTGGATTGCAAGCCAAAATAGATACGACTATCTTCAAATTTGGTCATAACACTTTTATTAGCAAATTAAACGAATCTAACGGTCGTATCCTTAATTCAAAGTTCCAATCATTGTAAATGCCTTCGGTTTTCAATCTTTTTGTAAATTTGGTCATAACACTTTTACTAGAATTTTAAACAAATCGAATGCTCGGTTCATTAATTGAAAGTTTCTATCTTTGTAAATGCCTTAGGTTTTCGGTATTTTTGTTGATATTTGTTGTATTGCTGGCCAAAATATATCCGAAATCTTCAAATTTGGTCATTACACTTTTCAGAGCAATTTAATCAAATCTAACGGTAGGATCATTATTTGAAAGTGACTATATTTGTAAATGCCTTAGGTTCTCGATATTTTTGTTGATATTTGTTGGATTGCATGCCAAAATATATTTGATTATCTTCAAATTTAGTCATAACACTTTTATTATCATTTTAAACAAATCTAACGGTCGGATCATTAATTTAAAGTGCCTATAATTGTAAATGGCTTACGTTTTCCGTATTTTTGTTGATATTTATTAGATTGTATGCCAAAATATATCCGATTATCTTCAAATTTGGTCATAACACATTTATTAGCAATTTAAACAAATTTAATGGTCGGATCATTAATTGAAAGTGCCTACCACTGTAAATGCCTTAGGTTTTCGGTTCTTTTGTAGACATTTGGTGGATTGCATGACAAAATATATCCGATTATATTCAAACTTGGTCATAAAACTTTTCTTAACAATTTAAACAAATCTAACGGTCGATCATTAATTGAAAGTTCCTATCTTTGTAAATGCCTTAGTTTTCGTTCTTTTTGTAGACATTTGGTGGATTGCATGCCAACATATCCGATTATCCTCAAACAAGGTCATAACACTTTACTTAGCAATTTAAACAAATCTAACGGTCGGATCATTAATTTCAAATGCCTATATTTGTAAATGGCTTAGGTTTTCGGTTTTATTGTTGATATTTGTTGGATTGCATGCCAAAATTTATCCGATTATCTTCACATTTGGTTATAACATTTTTATTAGAAATTTAAACAAATTCAACGGTCGGATCATTAATTGAAAGTGTCTGTCTTTGTAAATGCCTTAGTTTTCGGTCTTTTTGTAGACATTTGGTTGATTGCATGCCAAAATATTTCCGATTATATTCAAACAAGGTCATAACACTTTACTTAGCAATTTGAACAAATCTAACGGTCGGATCATTAATTTCAAGTGCCTATATTTGTTAATGCCTTAGGTTTTCGATATTTTTGTTGATATTTGTTGGAATGCATTCCAAAATATATCTGATTATCTTCACATTTGGTCAAAACACTTTTATTAGAAATTTAGACAAATCTAACGGTCGGATCATTAATTGAAAGTGCCTATGTTTGTAAATGCCTTTGGTTTTCGATATTTTTGTTGATACTTGTTGGAATGCATTCCAAAATATATCCGATTATCTTCAAATTTGGTCATAACACTTTTATTAGCAATTTAAACAAATCTAACGGTTGGATCATTAATTGAAAGTGCCTATATTTGTAAATGCCTTAGGTTTACGTTATTTTTGTTGATATTTGTTGGATTGCATGACAAAAAATATTCAATTATCTTCATATTTGGTCATTGCACTTTTATTAGAATTTTAAACAAATCTAACGGTCAGATCATTAATCGATTATCTTCATATTTGGTCATTACACTTTTATTAGCAATTTAAACAAATCTAACGGTCGGATCATTAATTGAAAGTGCCTATATTTGAAATGCCTTAGATTTCGGTATTTTTATTGATATTTGTTGGATTGCATGCCGATATATATCCGACTATCTTCAAATTTGGTCAAGACTCCTTTCCTAGAAATTTAAACAAATCTAACGGTCGGATCATTAATTGAAAGTGTCTATCTTTGTGAATGCCTTAGGTTTTCGGTATTTTTGTTTATATTTGTTGAATTGCAGGCCAAAATATATCCGATATCTTCAAATTTGGTCATAAAATTTTTCATAGCAATTTAAACAAATCTAACGGTCGGATCATTAATTAAAAGTGCCTATCTTTGTAAATGTCATAGGTTTTCGGTATTTTTGTTGATATTTGTTGGATTGCATGCCAAAATATATCTGATTATCCTCAAATTTAGTCATAACACTTTTATTATCATTTTAAACAAATCTAACGGTCGGATTATTAATTGAAAGTGTCTATCTTTGTAAATGCCTTAGGTTTTCGGTCTTTTTGTTGATATTTGTTGGATTGCATGCCAAAATATATACGACTATCTTCAAATTTGGCCATAACACTTTTATTAACAATTTAAACAACTTGAACGGTCGGATCATTAATTGAAAGCGCATATCTTTGTGAATGCCTTAGGTTTTCAGTATTTTTGTTGATATTTGTTGGATTGCATGTCAAAATATATTTGATTATCCTCAAATTTATTCATAACACTTTTATTATCATTTTAAACAAATCTAACAGTCGGATCTTTAATTTAAAGTGCCTATATTTGTAAATGCCTTACGTTTTTTATATTTTTATTGATATTTATTGGATTGTATGTCAAAATATA
>JANUWF010000059.1:0-79598 GCA_026120185.1 Voacanga thouarsii
GTTATGAAAAGTGGTATGACCAAATTTGAAGATAATCGGACATATTTTGGCTTGCAATCCAATAAATATGAACAAAAATATATAAAACCTAAGGCATTTACCATGTTTGAATATAATCGGATATATTTTGGTATGCAATCCAACAAATATAAACAAAAATATCGAAAACCTAAGGCATTCAAGAACATAGGCACTTACAATTAATGATTCGACCGTTAGATTTGTTTAAATTCCTATTAAAAGTGTTATGACCAAATTTGAAGATAATCGGATATATTTTGGCATGCAATCCAATAAATATGAACAAAAATATATAAAACCTAAGGCATTTACAAATATAGGCACTTTAAATTAATTATCTGACCGTTGGATTTGTTTAAAATGATAATAAAAGTGTTATGACTAAATTTGAGGATAATCAGATATATTTTGGCATGCAATCCAACAAATATCAACAAAAATACCGAAAACCTACAGCATTTACAAAGATAGGCATTTCCAATTAATGATCCGACCGTTAGATTTATTTAAATTTCTATGAAAAATGTTAGGACTAAATTTGAAGATATCGGATATATTTTGGCCTGCAATCAAACAAATATAAACAAAAATACCGAAAACCTAAGGCATTTACAAACATAGGCACTTTCTATTAATGATCCGATCATTCGATTTGTTTAAATTTCTAATAAAATTGTGATGACCAAATTTGAAGATAATTGAATATATTTTGGCATGCAATCCAACAAATATAAACAAAAATTTCGAAAACCTAAGGCATTCACGAACATAGGCACTTACAATTAATGATTCGACCGTTAGATTTGTTTAAATTCCTATTAAAAGTGTTATGACCAAACTTGAAGATAATCGGATATATTTTGGCATGGAATCCAATAAATATGAACAAAAATATATAAAACCTAAGGCATTTACAAATACAGACACTTTAAATTAATTATCTGACCGTTGGATTTGTTTAAAATGATAATAAAAGTGTTATGACTAAATTTGAGGATAATCAGATATATTTTGGCATGCAATCCAACAAATATCAACAAAAATACCGAAAACCTACAGCATTTACAAAGATAGGCATTTCCAATTAATGATCCGACCGTTAGATTTATTTAAATTTCTATGAAAAATGTTACGGCTAAATTTGAAGATATCGGATATATTTTGGCCAGCAATCAAACAAATATCAACAAAAATATCGAAAACCTAAGGCATTTACAAACATAGGCACTTTCAATTAATGATCCGACCATTCGATTTGTTAAAATTTCTAATAAATGTGTTATGACCAAATTTGAAGATAATCGGATATATTTTGGCATAGAATCCACCAAATGCCTACAAAAAGACCGATAACCTATGGTGTTTACAAAGATAGTAACTTTCATTTAATGATCCGTCTGTTAGATTTATTTAAATTGTTATGAAAAGTGTATTACCATGTTTGAATATAATCGGATATATTTTGGTAAGCAATCCAACAAATGTCTATAAAAAGACCGAAAACTTAAGGCATTTACAAACATAGGCACTTTCAATTAATGATCTGACCGTTAGATTTGTTTAAATTGCAAATAAAAGTTTTGTGACAAAATTTGAAGATAATTGGAAATATTTTGGCATGTAATCCAACAAATATCAACAAAAATAACGA
The DNA here is from genome assembly GCA_026120185.1 of Voacanga thouarsii. Classification (NCBI taxonomy): domain Eukaryota; kingdom Viridiplantae; phylum Streptophyta; class Magnoliopsida; order Gentianales; family Apocynaceae; genus Voacanga; species Voacanga thouarsii. The sequence goes on from JANUWF010000059.1 coordinate 1,673, forward strand.
AAACCTAAGGCATTCACAAACATAGGTACATTCAATTAATAATCCGACCGTTAGATTTGTTTAAATTGTTAATAAAAGTGTAATTACCGTATATGAAGATAATCGAATGTATTTTGGCGTGCAATCTTACAAATATTAATAAAAATACCGAAAACCTATGGCATTTACGAACATAGGCACTTACAATTAATGATTCGATCGTTAGATTTGTTTAAATTGCTATGAAAAGTGGTATGACCAAATTTGAAGATAATCGGATATATTTTGACAAGCAATCCAACAAATATCAACAAAAAAACCGAAAACCTAAGGCATTCACAAACATAGGCACTTTCAATTAATGATCCGACCGCTAGATTTGTTTAAATTGCTAATAAAAAGTATAATTACCATATATGAAGATAATCGAATGTATTTTGGCGTGCAATCCAACAAATATTAACAAAAATACCGAAAACCTAAGGCATTTACGAACATAGGCACTTACAATTAATGATTCGACTGTTAGATTTGTTTAAATTGCTATGAAAAGTGATATGACCAAATTTGAGGATAATCGAACATATTTTGGCATGCAATCCAACAAATATCAACAAAAAAACCGAAAATTTAAGGCATTCACAAACATAGGCACTTTCAATTAATGATCCGACCGTTAGATTTATTTAAATTTCTAATAAAAGTGTGATGACCAAATTTGAAGATAATTGGATATATTTTGGCATGCAATCCAACAAATATAAACAAAAATTTCGAAAACCTAAGGCATTCACGAACATAGGCACTTACAATTAATGATTCGACCGTTAGATTTGTTTAAATTCCTATTAAAAGTGTTATGACCAAACTTGAAGATAATCGGATATATTTTGGCATGGAATCCAATAAATATGAACAAAAATATATAAAACCTAAGGCATTTACAAATACAGACACTTTAAATTAATTATCTGACCGTTGGATTTGTTTAAAATGATAATAAAAGTGTTATGACTAAATTTGAGGATAATCAGATATATTTTGGCATGCAATCCAACAAATAACAACAAAAATACCGAAAACCTACAGCATTTACAAAGATAGGCATTTCCAATTAATGATCCGACCGCTAGATTTATTTAAATTTCTATGAAAAATGTTAGGACTAAATTTGAAGATATCGGATATATTTTGGCCTGCAATCAAACAAATATCAACAAAAATACCGAAAACCTAAGGCATTTACAAACATAGGCACTTTCAATTAATGATCCGACCATTCGATTTGTTTAAATTTCTAATAAATGTGTTATGACCAAATTTGAAGATAATCGGATATATTTTGGCATAGAATCCACCAAATGCCTACAAAAAGACCGATAACCTATGGTGTTTACAAAGATAGTAACTTTCATTTAATGATCCGACCGTTAGATTTATTTAAATTGTTATGAAAAGTGTATTACCATGTTTGAATATAATCGGATATATTTTGGTAAGCAATCCAACAAATGTCTATCAAAAGACCGAAAACCTAAGGCATTTACAAACATAGGCACTTTCAATTAATGATCTGACCGTTAGATTTCATTAAATTGCAAATAAAAGTGTTGTGACAAAATTTGAAGATAATCGGATATATTTTGGCATGTAATCCAACAAATATCAACAAAAATAACGAAAACCTAAGGCATTCACAAACATAGGTACTTTCAATTAATGATCCGACCGTTAGATTTGTTTAAATTGCTAATAAAAGTGTAATTACCGTATATGAAGATAATCGAATGTATTTTGGCGTGCAATCCAACAAATATTAACAAAAATACCGAAAACCTAAGGCATTTACGAACATAGGCACTTACAATTAATGATTCGACTGTTAGATTTGTTTAAATTGCTATGAAAAGTGATATGACCAAATTTGAGGATAATCGAACATATTTTGGCATGCAATCCAACAAATATCAACAAAAAAACCGAAAACTTAAGGCATTCACAAACATAGGCACTTTCAATTAATGATCCGACCGTTAGATTTATTTAAATTTCTAATAAAAGTGTGATGACCAAATTTGAAGATAATTGGATATATTTTGGCATGCAATCCAACAAATATAAACAAAAATTTCGAAAACCTAAGGCATTCACGAACATAGGCACTTACAATTAATGATTCGACCGTTAGATTTGTTTAAATTCCTATTAAAAGTGTTATGACCAAACTTGAAGAAAATCGGATATATTTTGGCATGGAATCCAATAAATATGAACAAAAATATATAAAACCTAAGGCATTTACAAATACAGACACTTTAAATTAATTATCTGACCGTTGGATTTGTTTAAAATGATAATAAAAGTGTTATGACTAAATTTGAGGATAATCAGATATATTTTGGCATGCAATCCAACAAATATCAACAAAAATACCGAAAACCTACAGCATTTACAAAGATAGGCATTTCCAATTAATGATCCGACCGTTAGATTTATTTAAATTTCTATGAAAAATGTTACGGCTAAATTTGAAGATATCGGATATATTTTGGCCAGCAATCAAACAAATATCAACAAAAATACCGAAATCCTAAGGCATTTACAAACATAGGCACTTTCTATTAATGATCCGATCATTCGATTTGTTTAAATTTCTAATAAATGTGTTATGACCAAATTTGAAGATAATCGGATATATTTTGGCATAGAATCCACCAAATGCCTACAAAAAGACCGATAACCTATGGTGTTTACAAAGATAGTAACTTTCATTTAATGATCCGACCGTTAGATTTATTTAAATTGTTATGAAAAGTGTATTACCATGTTTGAATATAATCGGATATATTTTGGTAAGCAATCCAACAAATGTCTATCAAAAGACCGAAAACCTAAGGCATTTACAAACATAGGCACTTTCAATTAATGATCTGACCGTTAGATTTGTTTAAATTGCAAATAAAAGTGTTGTGACAAAATTTGAAGATAATCGGATATATTTTGGCATGTAATCCAACAAATATCAACAAAAATAACGAAAACCTAAGGCATTCACAAACATAGGTACTTTCAATTAATGATCCGACCGTTAGATTTGTTTAAATTGCTAATAAAAGTATAATTACCATATATGAAGATAATCGAATGTATTTTGGCGTGCAATCCAACAAATATTAACAAAAATACCGAAAACCTAAGGCATTTACGAACATAGGCACTTACAATTAATGATTCGATCGTTAGATTTGTTTAAATTGCTATGAAAAGTGGTATGACCAAATTTGAAGATAATCGGATATATTTTGACACGCAATCCAACAAATATCAACAAAAAACCGAAAACCTAAGGCATTCACAAACATAGGCACTTTCAATTAATGATCCGACCGTTAGATTTATTTAAATTTCTAATAAAAGTGTGATGACCAAATTTGAAGATAATTGGATATATTTTGGCATGCAATCCAACAAATATAAACAAAAATTTCGAAAACCTAAGGCATTCACGAACATAGGCACTTACAATTAATGATTCGACCGTTAGATTTGTTTAAATTCCTATTAAAAGTGTTATGACCAAACTTGAAGATAATCGGATATATTTTGGCATGGAATCCAATAAATATGAACAAAAATATATAAAACCTAAGGCATTTACAAATACAGACACTTTAAATTAATTATCCGACCGTTGGATTTGTTTAAAATGATAATAAAAGTGTTATGACTAAATTTGAGGATAATCAGATATATTTTGGCATGCAATCCAACAAATATCAACAAAAATACCGAAAACCTACAGCATTTACAAAGATAGGCATTTCCAATTAATGATCCGACCGTTAGATTTATTTAAATTTCTATGAAAAATGTTACGGCTAAATTTGAAGATATCGGATATATTTTGGCCAGCAATCAAACAAATATCAACAAAAATACCGAAAACCTAAGGCATTTACAAACATAGGCACTTTCAATTAATGATCTGACCGTTAGATTTGTTTAAATTACAAATAAAAGTGTTGTGACAAAATTTGAAGATAATCGGATATATTTTGGCATGTAATCCAACAAATATCAACAAAAATAACGAAAACCTAAGGCATTCACAAACATAGGTACTTTCAATTAATGATCCGACCGTTAGATTTGTTTAAATTGCTAATAAAAGTATAATTACCATATATGAAGATAATCGAATGTATTTTGGCGTGCAATCCAACAAATATTAACAAAAATACCGAAAACCTAAGGCATTTACGAACATAGGCACTTACAATTAATGATTCGATCGTTAGATTTGTTTAAATTGCTATGAAAAGTGGTATGACCAAATTTGAAGATAATCGGATATATTTTGACATGCAATCCAACAAATATCAACAAAAAAACCGAAAACCTAAGGCATTCACAAACATAGGCACTTTCAATTAATGATCCGACCGTTAGATTTATTTAAATTTCTAATAAAAGTGTGATGACCAAATTTGAAGATAATTGGATATATTTTGGCATGCAATCCAACAAATATAAACAAAAATTTCGAAAACCTAAGGCATTCACGAACATAGGCACTTACAATTAATGATTCGACCGTTAGATTTGTTTAAATTCCTATTAAAAGTGTTATGACCAAACTTGAAGATAATCGGATATATTTTGGCATGCAATCCAATAAATATGAACAAAAATATATAAAACCTAAGGCATTTACAAATATAGACACTTTAAATTAATTATCCGACCGTTGGATTTGTTTAAAATGATAATAAAAGTGTTATGACTAAATTTGAGGATAATCGGATATATTTTGGCATGCAATCCAACAAATATCAACAAAAATACCGAAAACCTACAGGCATTTACAAAGATAGGCATTTCCAATTAATGATCCGACCGTTAGATTTATTTAAATTTCTATGAAAAATGTTACGGCTAAATTTGAAGATATCGGATATATTTTGGCCAGCAATCAAACAAATATCAACAAAAATACCGAAAACCTAAGGCATTTACAAACATAGGCACTTTCAATTAATGATCCGACCATTCGATTTGTTTAAATTTCTAATAAATGTGTTATGACCAAATTTGAAGATAATCGGATATATATTTGGCATACAATCCACCAAATGCCTACAAAAAGACCGATAACCTATGGTGTTTACAAAGATAGTAACTTTCATTTAATGATCCGACCGTTAGATTTATTTAAATTGTTATGAAAAGTGTATTACCATGTTTGAATATAATCGGATATATTTTGGTAAGCAATCCAACAAATGTCTATAAAAAGACCGAAAACCTAAGGCATTTACAAACATAGGCACTTTCAATTAATGATCCGACCGTTAGATTTGTTTAAATTGCAAATAAAAGTGTTGTGACAAAATTTGAAGATAATCGGATATATTTTGGCATGTAATCCAACAAATATCAACAAAAATAACGAAAACCTAAGGCATTCACAAACATAGGTACTTTCAATTAATGATCCGACCGTTAGATTTGTTTAAATTGCTAATAAAAGTATAATTACCATATATGAAGATAATCGAATGTATTTTGGCGTGCAATCCAACAAATATTAACAAAAATACCGAAAACCTAAGGCATTTACGAACATAGGCACTTACAATTAATGATTCGACCGTTAGATTTGTTTAAATTGCTATGAAAAGTGGTATGACCAAATTTGAAGATAATCGGACATATTTTGGCATGCAATCCAACAAATATCAACAAAAAAACCGAAAACCTAAGGCATTCACAAACATAGGCACTTTCAATTAATGATCCGACCGTTAGATTTATTTAAATTTCTAATAAAAGTGTGATGACCAAATTTGAAGATAATCGGATATATTTTGGCATGCAATCCAACAAATATAAACAAAAATATCGAAAACCTAAGGCATTCACGAACATAGGCACTTACAATTAATGATTCGACCGTTAGATTTGTTTAAATTCCTATTAAAAGTGTTATGACCAAACTTGAAGATAATCGGATATATTTTGGCATGGAATCCAATAAATATGAACAAAAATATATAAAACCTAAGGCATTTACAAATACAGACACTTTAAATTAATTATCTGACCGTTGGATTTGTTTAAAATGATAATAAAAGTGTTATGACTAAATTTGAGGATAATCGGATATATTTTGGCATGCAATCCAACAAATATCAACAAAAATACCGAAAACCTACAGGCATTTACAAAGATAGGCATTTCCAATTAATGATCCGACCGTTAGATTTATTTAAATTTCTATGAAAAATGTTACGGCTAAATTTGAAGATATCGGATATATTTTGGCCAGCAATCAAACAAATATCAACAAAAATATCGAAAACCTAAGGCATTTACAAACATAGGCACTTTCAATTAATGATCCGACCATTCGATTTGTTTAAATTTCTAATAAATGTGTTATGACCAAATTTGAAGATAATCGGATATATATTTTGGCGTACAATCCACCAAATGCCTACAAAAAGACCGATAACTTATGGTGTTTACAAAGATAGTAACTTTCATTTAATGATCCGACCGTTAGATTTATTTAAATTGTTATGAAAAGTGTATTACCATGTTTGAATATAATCGGATATATTTTGGTAAGCAATCCAACAAATGTCTATAAAAAGACCGAAAACCTAAGGCATTTACAAACATAGGCACTTTCAATTAATGATCTGACCGTTAGATTTTATTAAATTGCAAATAAAAGTGTTGTGACAAAATTTGAAGATAATCGGATATATTTTGGCATGTAATCCAACAAATATCAACAAAAATAACGAAAACCTAAGGCATTCACAAACATAGGTACTTTCAATTAATAATCCGACCGTTAGATTTGTTTAAATTGCTAATAAAAGTGTAATTACCGTATATGAAGATAATCGAATGTATTTTGGCGTGCAATCCTACAAATATTAATAAAAATACCGAAAACCTATGGCATTTACGAACATAGGCACTTACAATTAATGATTCGATCGTTAGATTTGTTTAAATTGCTATGAAAAGTGGTATGACCAAATTTGAAGATAATCGGATATATTTTGACATGCAATCCAACAAATATCAACAAAAAAACCGAAAACCTAAGGCATTCACAAACATAGGCACTTTCAATTAATGATCCGACCGCTAGATTTGTTTAAATTGTTATTAAAAGTGTTATGACAGTGGTTGAATATAATCGGATATATTTTGGCATACATTCCACCAAATGGCTACAAAAAGACCGATAACCTATGGTGTTTACAAAGATAGTAACTTTCATTTAATGATCCGTCCGTTAGATTTATTTAAATTGTTATGAAAAGTGTATTACCATATTTGAATATAATCGGATATATTTTGGTAAGCAATCCAACAAATGTCTATCAAAAGACCGAAAACCTAAGGCATTTACAAACATAGGCACTTTCAATTAATGATCTGACCGTTAGATTTCATTAAATTGCAAATAAATGTGTTGTGACAAAATTTGAAGATAATCGGATATATTTTCGCATGTAATCCAACAAATATCAACAAAAATAACGAAAACCTAAGGCATTCACAAACATAGGTACATTCAATTAATAATCCGACCGTTAGATTTGTTTAAATTGTTAATAAAAGTGTAATTACCGTATATGAAGATAATCGAATGTATTTTGGCGTGCAATCCAACAAATATTAACAAAAATACCGAAAACCTAAGGCATTTACGAACATAGGCACCTACAATTAATGATTTGACCGTTAGATTTGTTTAAATTGCTGTGAAAAGTGATATGACCAAATTTGAAGATAATCAGATATATTTTGGCACGCAATCCAACAAATATGAACAGAAAAACCGAAAACCTAAGGCATTCACAAACATAGGCACTTTCAATTAATGATCCGACCGTTAGATTTATTTAAATTTCTAATAAAAGTGTGACGACCAAATTTGAAGATAATTGGATATATTTTGGCATGGAATCCAACAAATATAAACAAAAATATCGAAAACCTATGGCATTCACGAACATAGACACTTACAATTAATGATTCGACCGTTAGATTTGTTTAAATTCCTATTAAAAGTGTTATGACCAAACTTGAAGATAATCGGATATATTTTGGCTTGCAATCCGATAAATATGAACAAAAATATATAAAACCTAAGGCATTTACAAATACAGACACTTTAAATTAATGATCTGACCGTTGGATTTGTTTAAAATGATAATAAAAGTGTTATGACTAAATTTGAGGATAATCAGATATATTTTGGCATGCAATCCAACAAATATCAACAAAAATACCGAAAACCTACAGCATTTACAAAGATAGGCATTTCCAATTAATGATCCGACCGTTAGATTTATTTAAATTTCTATGAAAAATGTTACGGCTAAATTTGAAGATATCGGATATATTTTGGCCAGCAATCAAACAAATATCAACAAAAATACCGAAAACCTAAGGCATTTACAAACATAGGCACTTTCAATTAATGATCCGACCATTCGATTTGTTTAAATTTCTAATAAATGTGTTATGACCAAATTTGAAGATAATCGGATATATATTTTGGCATACAATCCACCAAATGCCTACAAAAAGACCGATAACTTATGGTGTTTACAAAGATAGTAACTTTCATTTAATGATCCGACCGTTAGATTTATTTAAATTGTTATGAAAAGTGTATTACCATGTTTGAATATAATCGGATATATTTTGGTAAGCAATCCAACAAATGTCTATCAAAAGACCGAAAACCTAAGGCATTTACAAACATAGGCACTTTCAATTAATGATCTGACCGTTAGATTTCATTAAATTGCAAATAAAAGTGTTGTGACAAAATTTGAAGATAATCGGATATATTTTGGCATGTAATCCAACAAATATCAACAAAAATAACGAAAACCTAAGGCATTCACAAACATAGGTACTTTCAATTAATAATCCGACCGTTAGATTTGTTTAAATTGCTAATAAAAGTGTAATTACCGTATATGAAGATAATCGAATGTATTTTGGCGTGCAATCCAACAAATATTAACAAAAATACCGAAAACCTAAGGCATTTACGAACATAGGCACTTACAATTAATGATTCGATCGTTAGATTTGTTTAAATTGCTATGAAAAGTGGTATGACCAAATTTGAAGATAATCGGATATATTTTGGCATGCAATCCAACAAATATCAACAAAAAAACCGAAAACCTAAGGCATTCACAAACATAGGCACTTTCAATTAATGATCCGACCGTTAGATTTATTTAAATTTCTAATAAAAGTGTGATGACCAAATTTGAAGATAATCGGATATATTTTGGCATGCAATCCAACAAATATAAACAAAAATATCGAAAACCTAAGGCATTCACGAACATAGGCACTTACAATTAATGATTTGACCGTTAGATTTGTTTAAATTCCTATTAAAAGTGTTATGACCAAATTTGAAGATAATCGAATATATTTTAGTATGCAATCCAAAAAATATCAACAAAAATACCGAAAACCTAAGGCATTTACAAACATAGGCATTTTCAATTAATGATCCGACCTTTCGATTTGGTTAAATTGCTAATAAAAGTGTTATGACCAAATTTGAAAATAATCGGATATATTTTGGATTGCAATCACAACAAATATCAACAAAAATAACGAAAACCTATGGCATTCACAAACATAGGCACTTTCAATTAATGATTCGACCGTTAGATTTGTTTAAATTGTTATGAAAAGTGTTATGACAATGGTTGAATATAATCGGATATATTTTGGCATAAAATCCACCAAATGCCTACAAAAAGACCAATAACCTATGGTGTTTACAAAGATAGTAACTTTCATTTAATGTTCCGTCCATTAGATTTATTTAAATTGTTATGAAAAGTGTATTACTATGTTTGAATATAATCGGATATATTTTGGTAAGCAATCCAACAAATGTCGATAAAACGACCGAAAACCTAAGGCATTTACAAACATGGGCAATTTCAATTAATGATCTGACCGTTAGATTTGTTTAAATTGCTAATAAAAGTGTTGTGACAAAATTTGAAGATAATCGGATATATTTTGGCATGTAATCCAACAAATATCAACAAAAATAACGAAAACCTAAAGCATTCACAAACATAGGTACTTTCAATTAATGATCCGACCGTTAGATTTGTTTAAATTGCTAATAAAAGTATAATTAACATATATGAAAATAATCGAATGTATTTTGGCGTGCAATCCAATAAATATTAACAAAAATACCGAAAACCTAAGGCATTTACGAACATATGCACTTATAATTAATGATGCGACCGTTAGACTTGTTTAAATTGCTGTGAAAAGCGGTATGACTAAATTTGAAGATAATCGGATATATTTTGGCATGTATTCTAACAAATATCAACAAAAATAACGAAAACCTAAGACATTCACAAACATATGTACTTTCAATTAATGATCCGACCGTTAGATTTGTTTAAATTACTAATAAAAGTATAAGTACCGTATATGAAGATAATCGAATGTTTTTTGGCGTGCAATCCAACAAATATTTATAAAAATACCGAAAACATAAGGCATTTACGAACATAGGCACTTACAATTAATGATTCGACCGTTAGATTTGTTTAAATTGTTATGAAAAGTGGTATGACCAAATTTGAAGATAATCGGACATATTTTGGCTTGCAATCCAATAAATATGAACAAAAATATATAAAACCTAAGGCATTTACAAACATAGTTTGAATATAATCGGATATATTTTGGTAAACAATCCAACAAATGTCTATCAAAAGACCGAAAACCTAAGGCATTTACAAACATAGGCACTTTCAATTAATGATTCGAACGTTAGATTTGTTTAAATTTCTAATAAAAGTGTTATGACCAAATTTGAAGATAATCGGATATATTTTGGCATGCAATCCAATAAATATGAACAAAAATATATAAAACCTAAGGCATTTACAAATATAGGCACTTTAAATTAGTTATCTGACCGTTGGATTTGTTTAAAATGATAATAAAAGTGTTATGACTAAATTTGAGGATAATCAGATATATTTTGGCATGCAATCCAACAAATAACAACAAAAATACCGAAAACCTACAGCATTTACAAAGATAGGCATTTCCAATTAATGATCCGACCGTTAGATTTATTTAAATTTCTATGAAAAATGTTAGGACTAAATTTGAAGATATCGGATATATTTTGGCCTGCAATCAAACAAATATCAACAAAAATACCGAAAACCTAAGGCATTTACAAACATAGGCACTTTCTATTAATGATCCGACCATTCGATTTGTTTAAATTTCTAATAAATGTGTTATGACCAAATTTGAAGATAATCGGATATATTTTGGCATAGAATCCACCAAATGCCTACAAAAAGACCGATAACCTATGGTGTTTACAAAGATAGTAACTTTCATTTAATGATCCGTCCGTTAGATTTATTTAAATTGTTATGAAAAGTGTATTACCATGTTTGAATATAATCGGATATATTTTGGTAAGCAATCCAACAAATGTCTATAAAAAGACCGAAAACCTAAGGCATTTACAAACATAGGCACTTTCAATTAATGATCTGACCGTTAGATTTGTTTAAATTGCAAATAAAAGTGTTGTGACAAAATTTGAAGATAATCGGATATATTTTGGCATGTAATCCAACAAATATCAACAAAAATAACGAAAACCTAAGGCATTCACAAACATAGGTACTTTCAATTAATGATCCGACCGTTAGATTTTTTTAAATTGCTAATAAAAGTATAATTACCATATATGAAAATAATCGAATGTATTTTGGCGTGCAATCCAACAAATATTAACAAAAATACCGAAAACCTAAGGCATTTACGAACATAGGCACTTACAATTAATGATTCGACCGTTAGATTTGTTTAAATTGCTGTGAAAAGTGGTATGACCAAATTTGAAGATAATCGGATATATTTTGACACGCAATCCAACAAATATCAACAAAAAAACCGAAAACCTAAGGCATTCACAAACATAGGCACTTTCAATTAATGATCCGACCGTTAGATTTATTTAAATTTCTAATAAAAGTGTGATGACCAAATTTGAAGATAATTGGATATATTTTGGCATGCAATCCAACAAATATAAACAAAAATTTCGAAAACCTAAGGCATTCACGAACATAGGCACTTACAATTAATGATTCGACCGTTAGATTTGTTTAAATTCCTATTAAAAGTGTTATGACCAAACTTGAAGATAATCGGATATATTTTGGCATGGAATCCAATAAATATGAACAAAAATATATAAAACCTAAGGCATTTACAAATACAGACACTTTAAATTAATTATCTGACCGTTGGATTTGTTTAAAATGATAATAAAAGTGTTATGACTAAATTTGAGGATAATCAGATATATTTTGGCATGCAATCCAACAAATATCAACAAAAATACCGAAAACCTACAGCATTTACAAAGATAGGCATTTCCAATTAATGATCCGACCGTTAGATTTATTTAAATTTCTATGAAAAATGTTACGGCTAAATTTGAAGATATCGGATATATTTTGGCCAGCAATCAAACAAATATCAACAAAAATATCGAAAACCTAAGGCATTTACAAACATAGGCACTTTCAATTAATGATCCGACCATTCGATTTGTTTAAATTTCTAATAAATGTGTTATGACCAAATTTGAAGATAATCGGATATATATTTTGGCGTACAATCCACCAAATGCCTACAAAAAGACCGATAACTTATGGTGTTTACAAAGATAGTAACTTTCATTTAATGATCCGACCGTTAGATTTATTTAAATTGTTATGAAAAGTGTATTACCATGTTTGAATATAATCGGATATATTTTGGTAAGCAATCCAACAAATGTCTATAAAAAGACCGAAAACCTAAGGCATTTACAAACATAGGCACTTTCAATTAATGATCCGACCGTTAGATTTGTTTAAATTGCTAATTAAAGTGTTGTGACAAAATTTGAAGATAATCGGATATATTTTGGCATGTAATCCAACAAATATCAACAAAAATAACGAAAACCTAAGGCATTCACAAACATAGGTACTTTCAATTAATAATCCGACCGTTAGATTTGTTTAAATTGCTAATAAAAGTGTAATTACCGTATATGAAGATAATCGATTGTATTTTGGCGTGCAATCCTACAAATATTAATAAAAATACCGAAAACCTATGGCATTTACGAACATAGGCACTTACAATTAATGATTCGATCGTTAGATTTGTTTAAATTGCTATGAAAAGTGGTATGACCAAATTTGAAGATAATCGGATATATTTTGACAAGCAATCCAACAAATATCAACAAAAAAACCGAAAACCTAAGGCATTCACAAACATAGGCACTTTCAATTAATGATCCGACCGCTAGATTTGTTTAAATTGCTAATTAAAAGTGTTATGACCATAGTTGAAGATAATCGGATATATTTTGGCATGCAATCCAACAAATATCAACAAAAATACCTAAAACCTAAGGCATTTACAAACATAGGCACTTCCAATTAATGATCCGACCGTTAGATTTATTTAAATTTCTATGAAAAGTGTTATGACCAAATTTGAAGATAATCGGATATATTTTGGCCAGCAATCAAACAAATATCTACAAAAATACCGAAAACCTAAGGCATTTACGAACATAGGCACTTACAATTAATGATTCGACTGTTAGATTTGTTTAAATTGCTATGAAAAGTGATATGACCAAATTTGAGGATAATCGAACATATTTTGGCATGCAATCCAACAAATATCAACAAAAAAACCGAAAATCTAAGGCATTCACAAACATAGGCACTTTCAATTAATGATCCGAATCGTTAGATTTATTTAAATTTCTAATAAAAGTGTGATGACCAAATTTGAAGATAATTGGATATATTTTGGCATGCAATCCAACAAATATAAACAAAAATATCGAAAACCAAATGCATTCACGAACATAGGCACTTACAATTAATGATTCGACCGTTAGATTTGTTTAAATTCCTATTAAAAGTGTTATGACCAAACTTGAAGATAATCGGATATATTTTGGCATGCAATCCAATAAATATGAACAAAAATATATAAAACCTAAGGCATTTACAAATATAGACACTTTAAATTAATGATCCGACCGTTGGATTTGTTTAAAATGATAATAAAAGTGTTATGACTAAATTTGAGGATAATCGGATATATTTTGGCATGCAATCCAACAAATATCAACAAAAATACCGAAAACCTACTGCATTTACAAAGATAGGCATTTCCAATTAATGATCCGACCGTTAGATTTGTTTAAATTTCTATGAAAAATGTTACGACTAAATTTGAAGATATCGGATATATTTTGGCCAGCAATCAAACAAATATCAACAAAAATACCGAAAACCTAAGGCATTTACAAACATAGGCACTTTCAATTAATGATCCGACCATTCGATTTGTTTAAATTTCTAATAAATGTGTTATGACCAAATTTGAAGATAATCGGATATATATTTTGGCATACAATCCACCAAATGCCTACAAAAAGACCGATAACCTATGGTGTTTACAAAGATAGTAACTTTCATTTAATGATCCGTCCGTTAGATTTATTTAAATTGTTATGAAAAGTGTATTACCATGTTTGAATATAATCGGATATATTTTGGTAAGCAATCCCACAAATGTCTATAAAAAGACAGAAAACCTAAGGCATTTACAAGCATAGGCACTTTCAATTAATGATCTGACCGTTAGATTTGTTTAAATTGCAAATAAAAGTGTTGTGACAAAATTTGAAGATAATCGGATATATTTTGGCAAGTAATCCAACAAATATCAACAAAAATAACGAAAACCTAAGGCATTCACAAACATAGGTACTTTCAATTAATGATCCGACCGTTAGATTTGTTTAAATTGCTAATAAAAGTATAATTACCATATATGAAGATAATCGAATGTATTTTGGCGTGCAATCCAACAAATATTAACAAAAATACCGAAAACCTAAGGCATTTACGAACATAGGCACTTACAATTAATGATTCGACTGTTAGATTTGTTTAAATTGCTATGAAAAGTGATATGACCAAATTTGAGGATAATCGAACATATTTTGGCATGCAATCCAACAAATATCAACAAAAAACCGAAAACCTAAGGCATTCACAAACATAGGCACTTTCAATTAATGATCCGACCGTTAGATTTATTTAAATTTCTAATAAAAGTGTGATGACCAAATTTGAAGATAATTGGATATATTTTGGCATGCAATCCAACAAATATAAACAAAAATTTCGAAAACCTAAGGCATTCACGAACATAGGCACTTACAATTAATGATTCGACCGTTAGATTTGTTTAAATTCCTATTAAAAGTGTTATGACCAAACTTGAAGATAATCGGATATATTTTGGCATGGAATCCAATAAATATGAACAAAAATATATAAAACCTAAGGCATTTACAAATACAGACACTTTAAATTAATTATCTGACCGTTGGATTTGTTTAAAATGATAATAAAAGTGTTATGACTAAATTTGAGGATAATCAGATATATTTTGGCATGCAATCCAACAAATATCAACAAAAATACCGAAAACCTACAGCATTTACAAAGATAGGCATTTCCAATTAATGATCCAACCGTTAGATTTATTTAAATTTCTATGAAAAATGTTACGGCTAAATTTGAAGATATCGGATATATTTTGGCCAGCAATCAAACAAATATCAACAAAAATACCGAAAACCTAAGGCATTTACAAACATAGGCACTTTCAATTAATGATCCGACCATTCGATTTGTTTAAATTTCTAATAAATGTGTTATGACCAAATTTGAAGATAATCGGATATATATTTTGGCATACAATCCACCAAATGCCTACAAAAAGACCGATAACCTATGGTGTTTACAAAGATAGTAACTTTCATTTAATGATCCGTCCGTTAGATTTATTTAAATTGTTATGAAAAGTGTATTACCATGTTTGAATATAATCGGATATATTTTGGTAAGCAATCCCACAAATGTCTATAAAAAGACAGAAAACCTAAGGCATTTACAAGCATAGGCACTTTCAATTAATGATCTGACCGTTAGATTTGTTTAAATTGCAAATAAAAGTGTTGTGACAAAATTTGAAGATAATCGGATATATTTTGGCAAGTAATCCAACAAATATCAACAAAAATAACGAAAACCTAAGGCATTCACAAACATAGGTACTTTCAATTAATGATCCGACCGTTAGATTTGTTTAAATTGCTAATAAAAGTATAATTACCATATATGAAGATAATCGAATGTATTTTGGCGTGCAATCCAACAAATATTAACAAAAATACCGAAAACCTAAGGCATTTACGAACATAGGCACTTACAATTAATGATTGGACTGTTAGATTTGTTTAAATTGCTTTGAAAAGTGATATGACCAAATTTGAGGATAATCGGACATATTTTGGCATGCAATCCAACAAATATCAACAAAAAACCGAAAACCTAAGGCATTCACAAACATAGGCACTTTCAATTAATGATCCGACCGTTAGATTTATTTAAATTTCTAATAAAAGTGTGATTAACAAATTTGAAGATAATTGGATATATTTTGGCATGCAATCCAACAAATATAAACAAAAATTTCGAAAAACTAAGGCATTCACGAACATAGGCACTTACAATTAATGATTCGACCGTTAGATTTGTTTAAATTCCTATTAAAAGTGTTATGACCAAACTTGAAGAAAATCGGATATATTTTGGCATGGAATCCAATAAATATGAACTAAAATATATAAAACCTAAGGCATTTACAAATACAGACACTTTAAATTAAATATCTGACCGTTGGATTTGTTTAAAATGATAATAAAAGTGTTATGACTAAATTTGAGGATAATCAGATATATTTTGGCATGCAATCCAACAAATATCAACAAAAATACCGAAAACCTACAGCATTTACAAAGATAGGCATTTCCAATTAATGATCCGACCGTTAGATTTATTTAAATTTCTATGAAAAATGTTACGGCTAAATTTGAAGATATCGGATATATTTTGGCCAGCAATCAAACAAATATCTACAAAAATACCGAAAACCTAAGGCATTTACAAACATAGGCACTTTCAATTAATGATCCGACCATTCGATTTGTTTAAATTTCTAATAAATGTGTTATGACCAAATTTGAAGATAATCGGATATATATTTTGGCATACAATCCACCAAATGCCTACAAAAAGACCGATAACTTATGGTGTTTACAAAGATAGTAACTTTCATTTAATGATCCGACCGTTAGATTTATTTAAATTGTTATGAAAAGTGTATTACCATGTTTGAATATAATCGGATATATTTTGGTAAGCAATCCAACAAATGTCTATCAAAAGACCGAAAACCTAAGGCATTTACAAACATAGGCACTTTCAATTAATGATCTGACCGTTAGATTTGTTTAAATTGCAAATAAAAGTGTTGTGACAAAATTTGAAGATAATCGGATATATTTTGGCATGTAATCCAACAAATATCAACAAAAATAACGAAAACCTAAGGCATTCACAAACATAGGTACTTTCAATTAATGATCCGACCGTTAGATTTGTTTAAATTGCTAATAAAAGTATAATTACCATATATGAAGATAATCGAATGTATTTTGGCGTGCAATCCAACAAATATTAACAAAAATACCGAAAACCTAAGGCATTTACGAACATAGGCACTTACAATTAATGATTCGATCGTTAGATTTGTTTAAATTGCTATGAAAAGTGGTATGACCAAATTTGAAGATAATCGGATATATTTTGGCATGCAATCCAACAAATATCAACAAAAAAACCGAAAACCTAAGGCATTCACAAACATAGGCACTTTCAATTAATGATCCGACCGTTAGATTTATTTAAATTTCTAATAAAAGTGTGATGACCAAATTTGAAGATAATTGGATATATTTTGGCATGCAATCCAACAAATATAAACAAAAATTTCGAAAACCTAAGGCATTCACGAACATAGGCACTTACAATTAATGATTCGACCGTTAGATTTGTTTAAATTCCTATTAAAAGTGTTATGACCAAACTTGAAGATAATCGGATATATTTTGGCATGGAATCCAATAAATATGAACAAAAATATATAAAACCTAAGGCATTTACAAATACAGACACTTTAAATTAATTATCTGACCGTTGGATTTGTTTAAAATGATAATAAAAGTGTTATGACTAAATTTGAGGATAATCAGATATATTTTGGCATGCAATCCAACAAATATCAACAAAAATACCGAAAACCTACAGCATTTACAAAGATAGGCATTTCCAATTAATGATCCGACCGTTAGATTTATTTAAATTTCTATGAAAAATGTTACGGCTAAATTTGAAGATATCGGATATATTTTGGCCAGCAATCAAACAAATATCAACAAAAATACCGAAAACCTAAGGCATTTACAAACATAGGCACTTTCAATTAATGATCCGACCATTCGATTTGTTTAAATTTCTAATAAATGTGTTATGACCAAATTTGAAGATAATCGGATATATATTTGGCATACAATCCACCAAATGCCTACAAAAAGACCGATAACTTATGGTGTTTACAAAGATAGTAACTTTCATTTAATGATCCGACCGTTAGATTTATTTAAATTGTTATGAAAAGTGTATTACCATGTTTGAATATAATCGGATATATTTTGGTAAGCAATCCAACAAATGTCTATAAAAAGACCGAAAACCTAAGGCATTTACAAACATAGGCACTTTCAATTAATGATCTGACCGTTAGATTTCATTAAATTGCAAATAAAAGTGTTGTGACAAAATTTGAAGATAATCGGATATATTTTCGCATGTAATCCAACAAATATCAACAAAAATAACGAAAACCTAAGGCATTCACAAACATAGGTACTTTCAATTAATAATCCGACCGTTAGATTTGTTTAAATTGCTAATAAAAGTGTAATTACCGTATATGAAGATAATCGAATGTATTTTGGCGTGCAATCCTACAAATATTAATAAAAATACCGAAAACCTATGGCATTTACGAACATAGGCACTTACAATTAATGATTCGATCGTTAGATTTGTTTAAATTGCTATGAAAAGTGGTATGACCAAATTTGAAGATAATCGGATATATTTTGACATGCAATCCAACAAATATCAACAAAAAAACCGAAAACCTAAGGCATTCACAAACATAGGCACTTTCAATTAATGATCCGACCGTTAGATTTATTTAAATTTCTAATAAAAGTGTGATGACCAAATTTGAAGATAATTGGATATATTTTGGCATGCAATCCAACAAATATAAACAAAAATTTCGAAAACCTAAGGCATTCACGAACATAGGCACTTACAATTAATGATTCGACCGTTAGATTTGTTTAAATTCCTATTAAAAGTGTTATGACCAAACTTGAAGATAATCGGATATATTTTGGCATGGAATCCAATAAATATGAACAAAAATATATAAAACCTAAGGCATTTACAAATACAGACACTTTAAATTAATTATCTGACCGTTGGATTTGTTTAAAATGATAATAAAAGTGTTATGACTAAATTTGAGGATAATCAGATATATTTTGGCATGCAATCCAACAAATATCAACAAAAATACCGAAAACCTACAGCATTTACAAAGATAGGCATTTCCAATTAATGATCCGACCGTTAGATTTATTTAAATTTCTATGAAAAATGTTACGGCTAAATTTGAAGATATCGGATATATTTTGGCCAGCAATCAAACAAATATCAACAAAAATATCGAAAACCTAAGGCATTTACAAACATAGGCACTTTCAATTAATGATCCGACCATTCGATTTGTTAAAATTTCTAATAAATGTGTTATGACCAAATTTGAAGATAATCGGATATATATTTTGGCGTACAATCCACCAAATGCCTACAAAAAGACCGATAACTTATGGTGTTTACAAAGATAGGAACTTTCATTTAATGATCCGGTCGTTAGATTTATTTAAATTGTTATGAAAAGTGTTATTACCATGTTTGAATATAATCGGATATATTTTGGTAAGCAATCCAACAAATGTCTATAAAAAGACCGAAAACCTAAGGCATTTACAAACATAGGCACTTTCAATTAATGATCTGACCGTTAGATTTTATTAAATTGCAAATAAAAGTGTTGTGACAAAATTTGAAGATAATCGGATATATTTTGGCATGTAATCCAACAAATATCAACAAAAATAACGAAAACCTAAGGCATTCACAAACATAGGTACTTTCAATTAATAATCCGACCGTTAGATTTGTTTAAATTGCTAATAAAAGTGTAATTACCGTATATGAAGATAATCGAATGTATTTTGGCGTGCAATCCTACAAATATTAATAAAAATACCGAAAACCTATGGCATTTACGAACATAGGCACTTACAATTAATGATTCGATCGTTAGATTTGTTTAAATTGCTATGAAAAGTGGTATGACCAAATTTGAAGATAATCGGATATATTTTGACATGCAATCCAACAAATATCAACAAAAAAACCGAAAACCTAAGGCATTCACAAACATAGGCACTTTCAATTAATGATCCGACCGCTAGATTTGTTTAAATTGTTATTAAAAGTGTTATGACAGTGGTTGAATATAATCGGATATATTTTGGCATACATTCCACCAAATGGCTACAAAAAGACCGATAACCTATGGTGTTTACAAAGATAGTAACTTTCATTTAATGATCCGTCCGTTAGATTTATTTAAATTGTTATGAAAAGTGTATTACCATATTTGAATATAATCGGATATATTTTGGTAAGCAATCCAACAAATGTCTATAAAAAGACCGAAAACCTAAGGCATTTACAAACATAGGCACTTTCAATTAATGATCTGACCGTTAGATTTGTTTAAATTGCAAATAAAAGTGTTGTGACAAAATTTGAAGACAATCGGATATATTTTGGCATGTAATCCAACAAATATCAACAAAAATAACGAAAACCTAAGGCATTCACAAACATAGGTACTTTCAATTAATAATCCGACCGTTAGATTTGTTTAAATTGCTAATAAAAGTGTAATTACCGTATATGAAGATAATCGAATGTATATTGGCGTGCAATCCAACAAATATTAACAAAAATACCGAAAACCTAAGGCATTTACGAACATAGGCACTTACAATTAATGATTCGATCGTTAGATTTGTTTAAATTGCTATGAAAAGTGGTATGACCAAATTTGAAGATAATCGGATATATTTTGGCATTCAATCCAACAAATATCAACAAAAAAACTGAAAACCTAAAGCATTCACAAACATTGGCACTTTCAATTAATGATCCGACCGTTAGATTTATTTAAATTTCTAATAAAAGTGTGACGACCAAATTTGAAGATAATTGGATATATTTTGGCATGGAATCCAACAAATATAAACAAAAATATCGAAAACCTATGGCATTCACGAACATAGACACTTACAATTAATGATTCGACCGTTAGATTTGTTTAAATTCCTATTAAAAGTGTTATGACCAAACTTGAAGATAATCGGATATATTTTGGCTTGCAATCCGATAAATATGAACAAAAATATATAAAACTTAAGGCATTTACAAATACAGACACTTTAAATTAATGATCTGACCGTTGGATTTGTTTAAAATGATAATAAAAGTGTTATGACTAAATTTGAGGATAATCAGATATATTTTGGCATGCAATCCAACAAATATAAACAAAAATACCGAAAACCTACAACATTTACAAAGATAGGCATTTCCAATTAATAATCCGACCGTTAGATTTATTTAAATTTCTATGAAAAATGTTACGGCTAAATTTGAAGATATCGGATATATTTTGGCCAGCAATTAAACAAATATCAACAAAAATACCGAAAACCTAAGGCATTTACAAACATAGGCACTTTCAATTAATGATCCGACCATTCGATTTGTTTAAATTTCTAATAAATGTGTTATGACCAAATTTGAAGATAATCGGATATATATTTTGGCATACAATCCACCAAATGCCTACAAAAAGACCGATAACTTATGGTGTTTACAAAGATAGTAACTTTCATTTAATGATCCGACCGTTAGATTTATTTAAATTGTTATGAAAAGTGTATTACCATGTTTGAATATAATCGGATATATTTTGGTAAGCAATCCAACAAATGTCTATCAAAAGACCGAAAACCTAAGGCATTTACAAACATAGGCACTTTCAATTAATGATCTGACCGTTAGATTTCATTAAATTGCAAATAAAAGTGTTGTGACAAAATTTGAAGATAATCGGATATATTTTGGCATGTAATCCAACAAATATCAACAAAAATAACGAAAACCTAAGGCATTCACAAACATAGGTACTTTCAATTAATAATCCGACCGTTAGATTTGTTTAAATTGCTAATAAAAGTGTAATTACCGTATATGAAGATAATCGAATGTATTTTGGCGTGCAATCCAACAAATATTAACAAAAATACCGAAAACCTAAGGCATTTACGAACATAGGCACTTACAATTAATGATTCGATCGTTAGATTTGTTTAAATTGCTATGAAAAGTGGTATGACCAAATTTGAAGATAATCGGATATATTTTGGCATGCAATCCAACAAATATCAACAAAAAAACCGAAAACCTAAAGCATTCACAAACATAGGCACTTTCAATTAATGATCCGACCGTTAGATTTATTTAAATTTCTAATAAAAGTGTGATGACCAAATTTGAAGATAATCGGATATATTTTGGCATGCAATCCAACAAATATAAACAAAATTATCGAAAGCTAAGGCATTCACGAACATAGGCACTTACAATTAATGATTTGACCGTTAGATTTGTTTAAATTCCTATTAAAAGTGTTATGACCAAATTTGAAGATAATCGAATATATTTTAGTATGCAATCCAACAAATATCAACAAAAATACCGAAAACCTAAGGCATTTACAAACATAGGCATTTTCAATTAATGATCCGACCTTTCGATTTGGTTAAATTGCTAATAAAAGTGTTATGACCAAATTTGAAAATAAACGGATATATTTTGGATTGCAACCCAACAAATATCAACAAAAATAACGAAAACCTAAGGCATTCACAAACATAGGCACTTTCAATTAATGATTCGACCGTTAGATTTGTTTAAATTGTTATGAAAAGTGTTATGACAATGGTTGAATATAATCGGATATATTTTGGCATAAAATCCACCAAATGCCTACAAAAAGACCAATAACCTATGGTGTTTACAAAGATAGTAACTTTCATTTAATGATCCGTCCATTAGATTTATTTAAATTGTTATGAAAAGTGTATTACTATGTTTGAATATAATCGGATATATTTTGGTAAGCAATCCAACAAATGTCGATAAAACGACCGAAAACCTAAGGCATTTACAAACATGGGCAATTTCAATTAATGATCTGACCGTTAGATTTGTTTAAATTGCTAATAAAAGTGTTGTGACAAAATTTGAAGATAATCGGATATATTTTGGCATGTAATCCAACAAATATCAACAAAAATAACGAAAACCTAAGGCATTCACAAACATAGGTACTTTCAATTAATGATCCGACCGTTAGATTTGTTTAAATTGCTAATAAAAGTATAATTACCATATATGAAAATAATCGAATGTATTTTGGCGTGCAATCCAACAAATATTAACAAAAATACCGAAAACCTAAGGCATTTACGAACATAGGCACTTATAATTAATGATGCGACCGTTAGACTTGTTTAAATTGCTGTGAAAAGCGGTATGACCAAATTTGAAGATAATCGGATATATTTTGGCATGTAATCCAACAAATATCAACAAAAATAACGAAAACCTAAGACATTCACAAACATATGTACTTTCAATTAATGATCCGACCGTTAGATTTGTTTAAATTACTAATAAAAGTATAAGTACCATATATGAAGATAATCGAATGTATTTTGGCGTGCAATCCAACAAATATTTACAAAAATACCGAAAACATAAGGCATTTACGAACATAGGCACTTACAATTAATGATTCGACCGTTAGATTTGTTTAAATTGTTATGAAAAGTGGTATGACCAAATTTGAAGATAATCGGACATATTTTGGCTTGCAATCCAATAAATATGAACAAAAATATATAAAACCTAAGGCATTTACCATGTTTGAATATAATCGGATATATTTTGGTAAACAATCCAACAAATGTCTATCAAAAGACCGAAAACCTAAGGCATTTACAAACATAGGCACTTTCAATTAATGATCCGAACGTTATATTTATTTAAATTTCTAATAAAAGTGTGATGACCAAATTTGAAGATAGTCGGATATATTTTGGCATGCAATCCAATAAATATGAACAAAAATATATAAAACCTAAGGCATTTACAAATATAGGCACTTTAAATTAGTTATCTGACCGTTGGATTTGTTTAAAATGATAATAAAAGTGTTATGACTAAATTTGAGGATAATCAGATATATTTTGGCATGCAATCCAACAAATAACAACAAAAATACCGAAAACCTACAGCATTTACAAAGATAGGCATTTCCAATTAATGATCCGACCGTTAGATTTATTTAAATTTCTATGAAAAATGTTAGGACTAAATTTGAAGATATCGGATATATTTTGGCCTGCAATCAAACAAATATCAACAAAAATACCGAAAACCTAAGGCATTTACAAACATAGGCACTTTCTATTAATGATCCGACCATTCGATTTGTTTAAATTTCTAATAAATGTGTTATGACCAAATTTGAAGATAATCGGATATATTTTGGCATAGAATCCACCAAATGCCTACAAAAAGACCGATAACCTATGGTGTTTACAAAGATAGTAACTTTCATTTAATGATCCGTCCGTTAGATTTATTTAAATTGTTATGAAAAGTGTATTACCATGTTTGAATATAATCGGATATATTTTGGTAAGCAATCCAACAAATGTCTATCAAAAGACCGAAAACCTAAGGCATTTACAAACATAGGCACTTTCAATTAATGATCTGACCGTTAGATTTGTTTAAATTGCAAATAAAAGTGTTGTGACAAAATTTGAAGATAATCGGATATATTTTGGCATGTAATCCAACAAATATCAACAAAAATAACGAAAACCTAAGGCATTCACAAACATAGGTACTTTCAATTAATGATCCGACCGTTAGATTTTTTTAAATTGCTAATAAAAGTATAATTACCATATATGAAAATAATCGAATGTATTTTGGCGTGCAATCCAACAAATATTAACAAAAATACCGAAAACCTAAGGCATTTACGAACATAGGCACTTACAATTAATGATTCGACCGTTAGATTTGTTTAAATTGCTGTGAAAAGTGGTATGACCAAATTTGAAGATAATCGGATATATTTTGACACGCAATCCAACAAATATCAACAAAAAAACCGAAAACCTAAGGCATTCACAAACATAGGCACTTTCAATTAATGATCCGACCGTTAGATTTATTTAAATTTCTAATAAAAGTGTGATGACCAAATTTGAAGATAATTGGATATATTTTGGCATGCAATCCAACAAATATAAACAAAAATTTCGAAAACCTAAGGCATTCACGAACATAGGCACTTACAATTAATGATTCGACCGTTAGATTTGTTTAAATTCCTATTAAAAGTGTTATGACCAAACTTGAAGATAATCGGATATATTTTGGCATGCAATCCAATAAATATGAACAAAAATATATAAAACCTAAGGCATTTACAAATACAGACACTTTAAATTAATTATCTGACCGTTGGATTTGTTTAAAATGATAATAAAAGTGTTATGACTAAATTTGAGGATAATCAGATATATTTTGGCATGCAATCCAACAAATATCAACAAAAATACCGAAAACCTACAAGCATTTACAAAGATAGGCATTTCCAATTAATGATCCGACCGTTAGATTTATTTAAATTTCTATGAAAAATGTTACGGCTAAATTTGAAGATATCGGATATATTTTGGCCAGCAATCAAACAAATATCAACAAAAATATCGAAAACCTAAAGCATTTACAAACATAGGCACTTTCAATTAATGATCCGACCATTCGATTTGTTTAAATTTCTAATAAATGTGTTATGACCAAATTTGAAGATAATCGGATATATATTTTGGCATACAATCCACCAAATGCCTACAAAAAGACCGATAACTTATGGTGTTTACAAAGATAGTAACTTTCATTTAATGATCCGACCGTTAGATTTATTTAAATTGTTATGAAAAGTGTATTACCATGTTTGAATATAATCGGATATATTTTGGTAAGCAATCCAACAAATGTCTATAAAAAGACCGAAAACCTAAGGCATTTACAAACATAGGCACTTTCAATTAATGATCTGACCGTTAGATTTGTTTAAATTGCAAATAAAAGTGTTGTGACAAAATTTGAAGATAATCGGATATATTTTGGCATGTAATCCAACAAATATCAACAAAAATAACGAAAACCTAAGGCATTCACAAACATAGGTACTTTCAATTAATAATCCGACCGTTAGATTTGTTTAAATTGCTAATAAAAGTGTAATTACCGTATATGAAGATAATCGAATGTATTTTGGCGTGCAATCCTACAAATATTAATAAAAATACCGAAAACCTATGGCATTTACGAACATAGGCACTTACAATTAATGATTCGATCGTTAGATTTGTTTAAATTGCTATGAAAAGTGGTATGACCAAATTTGAAGATAATCGGATATATTTTGACATGCAATCCAACAAATATCAACAAAAAAACCGAAAACCTAAGGCATTCACAAACATAGGCACTTTCAATTAATGATCCGACCGCTAGATTTGTTTAAATTGTTATTAAAAGTGTTATGACAGTGGTTGAATATAATCGGATATATTTTGGCATACATTCCACCAAATGGCTACAAAAAGACCGATAACCTATGGTGTTTACAAAGATAGTAACTTTCATTTAATGATCCGATCCGTTAGATTTATTTAAATTGTTATGAAAAGTGTATTACCATATTTGAATATAATCGGATATATTTTGGTAAGCAATCCAACAAATGTCTATAAAAAGACCGAAAACCTAAGGCATTTACAAACATAGGCACTTTCAATTAATGATCTGACCGTTAGATTTGTTTAAATTGCAAATAAAAGTGTTGTGACAAAATTTGAAGATAATCGGATATATTTTGGCATGCAATCCAACAAATATCAACAAAAATAACGAAAACCTAATACATTCACAAACATAGGCACTTTCAATTAATGATCCGACCGTTAGATTTATTTAAATTTCTAATAAAAGTGTGATGACCAAATTTGAAGATAATTAGATATATTTTGGCCTGCAATCCAACCAATATAAACAAAAATATCGAAAACCTAAGGCATTCACGAACATAGGCACTTACAATTAATGATTCGACCGTTAGATTTGTTTAAATTCCTATTCAAAGTGTTATGACCAAATTTGAAGATAATCGGATATATTTTGGCTTTCAATCCAATAAATATGAACAAAAATATATAAAACCTAAGGCATTTACAAATATAGGCACTTTAAATTAATGATCCGACCGTTGGATTTGTTTAAAATGATAATAAAAGTGTTATGACTAAATTTGAGGATAATCGGATATATTTTGGCATGCAATCCAACAAATATCAACAAAAATACCGAAAACCTACAGACATTTACAAAGATAGGCATTTCCAATTAATGATCCGACCGTTAGATTTATTTAAATTTCTATGAAAAATGTTACGACTAAATTTGAAGATATCGGATATATTTTGGCAAGCAATCAAACAAATATCAACAAAAATACCGAAAACCTAAGGCATTTACAAACATAGGCACTTTCAATTAATGATCCGACCATTCGATTTGTTTAAATTTCTAATAAATGTGTTATGACCAAATTTGAAGATAATCGGATATATATTTGGCATACAATCCACCAAATGCCTACAAAAAGACCGATAACCTATGGTGTTTACAAAGATAGTAACTTTCATTTAATGATCCGACCGTTAGATTTATTTAAATTGTTATGAAAAGTGTATTACCATGTTTGAATATAATCGGATATATTTTGGTAAGCAATCCAACAAATGTTTATCAAAAGTACCGAAAACCTAAGGCATTTACAAACATAGGCACTTTCAATTAATGATTCGACCGTTAGATTTGTTTAAATTGCTAATAAAAGTGTTGTGACAAAATTTGAAGATAATCGGATATATTTTGGCATGCAATCCAACAAATATCAACAAAAATAACGAAAACCTAAGGCATTCACAAACATAGGCACTTTCAATTAATGATCCGACCGTTAGATTTATTTAAATTTCTAATAAAAGTGTGATGACCAAATTTGAAGATAATCGGATATATTTTGGCATGCAATCCAACAAATATAAACAAAAATATCGAAAACCTATGGCATTCACGAACATAGACACTTACAATTAATGATTCGACCGTTAGATTTGTTTAAATTCCTATTAAAAGTGTTATGACCAAACTTGAAGATAATCGGATATATTTTGGCATGCAATCCAATAAATATGAACAAAAATATATAAAACCTAAGGCATTTACAAAAATAGACACTTTAAATTAATGATCTGACCGTTAGATTTATTTAAATTGCTTTGAAAAATGTTACGAGATAATATGAAGATATCGGATATATTTTGGCCTGCAATCCAACAAATGTCAACAAAAATATCGAAAACCTAAGGCATTTACAAACATATGCACTTTCAATTAATGATCCGACATTTCGATTTGGTTAAATTGCTAATAAAAGTGTTATTACCAAATTTGAAAATAACCGGATATATTTTGGCTTGCAACCCAACAAATATTAACAAAAATAACGAAAACCTAAGGCATTCACAAACATAGGCACTTTCAATTAATGATCCGACCGTTAGATTTGTTTAAATTTCTAATAAATGTGTTATGACCAAATTTGAATATAATCGGATATATTTTGGCATACAATCCACCAAATGCCTACAAAAAGACCGATAACCTATGGTGTTTACAAAGATAGTAACTTTCATTTAATGATCCGATCGTTAGATTTATTTAAATTGTTATGAAAAGTGTATTACCATGTTTGAATATAATCGGATATATTTTGGTAAGCAATCCAACAAATGTCTATAAAAAGACCGAAAACCTAAGGCATTTACAAACATAGGCACTTTCAATTAATGATCTGACCGTTAGATTTGTTTAAATTGCAAATAAAAGTGTTGTGACAAAATTTGAAGATAATCGGATATATTTTGGCATGTAATCCAACAAATATCAACAAAAATAACGAAAACCTAAGGCATTCACAAACATAGGTACTTTCAATTAATGATCCGACCGTTAGATTTTTTTAAATTGCTAATAAAAGTATAATTACCATATATGAAAATAATCGAATGTATTTTGGCGTGCAATCCAACAAATATTAACAAAAATACCGAAAACCTAAGGCATTTACGAACATAGGCACTTACAATTAATGATTCGACCGTTAGATTTGTTTAAATTGCTATGAAAAGTGGTATGACCAAATTTGAAGATAATCGGATATATTTTGACACGCAATCCAACAAATATCAACAAAAAAACCGAAAACCTAAGGCATTCACAAACATAGGCACTTTCAATTAATGATCCGACCGTTAGATTTATTTAAATTTCTAATAAAAGTGTGATGACCAAATTTGAAGATAATTGGATATATTTTGGCATGCAATCCAACAAATATAAACAAAAATATCGAAAACCTATGGCATTCACGAACATAGACACTTACAATTAATGATTCGACCGTTAGATTTGTTTAAATTCCTATTAAAAGTGTTATGACCAAACTTGAAGATAATCGGATATATTTTGGCATGCAATCCAATAAATATGAACAAAAATATATAAAACCTAAGGCATTTACAAATATAGACACTTTAAATTAATGATCTGACCGTTAGATTTATTTAAATTGCTTTGAAAAATGTTACAAGATAATATGAAGATATCGGATATATTTTGGCCTGCAATCCAACAAATGTCAACAAAAATATCGAAAACCTAAGGCATTTACAAACATATGCACTTTCAATTAATGATCCGACCTTTCGATTTGGTTAAATTGCTAATAAAAGTGTTATTACCAAATTTGAAAATAACCGGATATATTTTGGCTTGCAACCCAACAAATATTAACAAAAATAACGAAAACCTAAGGCATTCACAAACATAGGCACTTTCAATTAATGATCCGACCGCTAGATTTGTATAATTTGTTATTAAAAGTGTTATGACAGTGGTTGAATATAATCGGATATATTTTGGCATACATTCCACCAAATGCCTACAAAAAGACCGATAACCTATGGTGTTTACAAATATAGCAGCTTTCATTTAATGATCCGACCGTTATATTTATTTAAATTGTTATGAAAAGTGTATTACCATGTTTGAATATAATCGGATATATTTTGGTAAGCAATCCGACAAAAGTTTATAAAAAGACCGAAAACCTTAGGCATTTACAAACATAGGCACTTTCAATTAATGATCTGACTGTTAAATTTGTTTAAATTGCAAATAAAAGTGTTGTGACAAAATTTGAAGATAATCGGATATATTTTGGCATGTAATCCAACAAATATCAACAAAAATAACGAAAACCTAAGACATTCACAAACATAGGTACTTTCAATTAATGATCCGACCGTTAGATTTGTTTAAATTGCTAATAAAAGTATAATTACCATATATGAAGATAATCGAATGTATTTTGGCGTGCAATCCATCAAATATTAACAAAAATACCGAAAACATAAGGCATTTACGAACATAGGCACTTACAATTAATGATTCGACCGTTTGATTTGTTTAAATTGCTATGAAAAGTGATATGACCAAATTTGAAGATAATCGGACATATTTTGGCATGCAATCCAACAAATATCAACAAAAAACCGAAAACCTAAGGCATTCACAAACATAGGCACATTCAATTAATGATCCGACCGTTAGATTTATTTAAATTTCTAATAAAAGTGTGATGACCAAATTTGAAGATAATCAGATATATTTTTGCATGCAATCCAACAAATATAAACAAAAATATCAAAAACCTAATGCATTCACGAACATAGGCACTTACAATTAATGATTCGACCGTTAGATTTGTTTAAATTCCTATTAAAAGTGTTATGACCAAACTTGAAGATAATCGGATATATTTTGGCACGCAATTCAATAAATATGAACAAAAATATATAAAACCTAAGGCATTTACAAATATAGACACTTTAAATTAATGATCTGACCGTTGGATTTGTTTAAAATGATAATAAAAGTGTTATGACTAAATTTGAGGATAATCAGATATATTTTGGCATGCAATCCAACAAATATCAACAAAAATACCGAAAACCTACAACATTTACAAAGATAGGCATTTCCAATTAATGATCCGACCGTTAGATTTATTTAAATTTCTATGAAAAATGTTACGACTAAATTTGAAGATATCGGATATATTTTGGCCTGCAATCAAACAAATATCAACAAAAATACCGAAAACCTAAGGCATTTACAAACATAGGCACTTTCTATTAATGATCCGACCTTTCGATTTGTTTAAATTTCTAATAAATGTGTTATGACCAAATTTGAAGATAATCAGATATATATTTTGGCATACAATCCACCAAATGCCTACAAAAAGACCGATAACCTATGGTGTTTACAAAGATAGTAACTTTCATTTAATGATCCGCCCGTTAGATTTATTTAAATTGTTATGAAAAGTGTATTACCATGTTTGAATATAATCGGATATATTTTGGTAAGCAATCCGACAAAAGTTTATAAAAAGACCGAAAACCTAAGGCATTTACAAACATAGGCACTTTCAATTAATGATCTGACTGTTAAATTTGTTTAAATTGCAAATAAAAGTGTTGTGACAAAATTTGAAGATAATCGGATATATTTTGGCATGCAATCTAACAAATATCAACAAAAATAACGAAAACCTAAGGCATTCACAAACATAGGCACTTTCAATTAATGATCCGACCTTTAGATTTATTTAAATTTCTAATAAAAGAGTGATGACCAAATTTGAAGATAATCGGATATATTTTGGCATGCAATCCAACAAATATAAACAAAAATATCGAAAACCTAAGGCATTTACGAACATTGGCACTTATAATTAATGATTCGACCGTTAGATTTATTTAAATTGCTACGAAAAATGTTACGAGATAATTTGAAGATAATCGGATATATTTTGGCCTGCAATCCAACAAATGTCAACAAAAATATCGAAAACCTAAGGCATTTACAAACATAGGCACTTTCAATTAATGATCCGACCTTTCGATTTGGTTAAATTGCTAATAAAAGTGTTATTACCAAATTTGAAAACAACCGGATATATTTTGGCTTGCAACCCAACAAATATCAACAAAAATAACGAAAACCTAAGGCATTCACAAACATAGGCACTTTCGATTAATGATCCGACCGTTAGATTTGTTTAAATTGTTATGAAAAGTGTTATGACAATGGTTGAATATAATCGGATATATTTTGACATATAATCCACCAAATGCCTACAAAAAGACCGATAACCTATGGTGTTTACAAAGATAGTAACTTTCATTTAATGATCCGACTGTTAGATTTATTTAAATTGTTATGAAAAGTGAATTACCATGTTTGAATATAATCGGATATATTTTGGTAAGCAATCCAACAAATGTCTATAAAAAGACAGAAAACCTAAGGCATTTACAAACATAGGCACTTTCAATTAATGATCCGACCGTTAGATTTCTTTAAATTGCTAATAAAAGTGTTGTGACAAATTTTGAAGATAATCGGATATATTTTGGCATGTAATCCAACAAAAAATATCAACAAAAATATCGAAAACCTAAGGCATTTACGAACATAGACACTTACAATTAATGATTCGACCGTTAGATTTGTTTAAATTGCTATGAAAAGTGGTATGACCAAATTTGAAGATAATCGGACATATTTTGGCAATCAATCCAACAAATATCAACAAAAAAACCGAAAACCTAAGGCATTCACAAACATAGGCACTTTCAATAAATGATCCGACCGTTAGATTTTTTTAAATTTCTAATAAAAGTGTGATGACCAAATTTGAAGATAATCGGATATATTTTGGCATGCAATCCAACAAATATAAACAAAAATATCGAAAACCTAAGGCATTCACGAACATAGGCACTTACAATTATTGATTCGACCGTTAGATTTGTTTAAATTCTTATTAAAAGTGTTATGACCAGATTTGAAGATAATCGGATATATTTTGGTATGCAATCCAATAAATATCAACAAAAATATCGAAAACCTAAGGCATTTACAAACTTAGGCCCTTCCAATTAATGATCCGACAGTTAAATTTATTTAAATTGCTATGAAAAATGTTACGAGTAAATTTGAAGATATCGGATATATTTTGGCCTGCAGTCCAACAAATGTCAAGAAAAATATCGAAAACCTAAGGCATTTACAAACATAGGCACTTTCAATTAATGATCCGACCTTTCGATTTGGTTAAATTGCTAATAAAAGTGTTATGACCAAATTTGAAGATAACCGGATATATTTTGGCATGCAATCCAACAAATATCAACAAAAATACCGAAAACCTAAGGCATTTACAAACATAGGCACTTTCAATTAATGATCCGACCGTTAGATTTGTTTAAATTGCTATGAAAAGTGTTATGACAATAATTTGAAGATAATCGGATATATTTTGGCATACAATCCACCAAATGCCTACAAAAAGACCGAAAACCTATGGTATTTACAAAGATAGTAACTTTCATTTAATGATCCGACCGTTAGATTTATTTAAATTGTTATGAAAAGTGTTATTACCATGTTTGAATATAATCGGATATATTTTGGTATGCAATCCAACAAATGTCTATAAAAAGACCGAAAACCTAAGGCATTTACAAACATAGGCACTTTCAATTAATGATCCGACCGTTAGATTTGTTTAAATTGCTAATAAAAGTGTTATGACAAAATTTGAAGATAATCGGATATATTTTGGCATGTAATCCAACAAATATCAACAAAAATAACGAAAACCTAAGGCATTCACAAACATAGGCACTTTCAATTAATGATCCGACTGTTAGATTTGTTTAAATTGCTATTAAAAGTGTTATGACCAAATTTGAAGATAATCGGATATATTTTGGCATGCAATCCAACAAATATCAACAAAAATATCGAAAACCTAAGGCATTTACAAACATAGGCACTTTCAATTAATGATCCGACCGTTAGATTTGTTTAAATTGCTAATGAAAAGTGTTATGACCAAATTTGAAGATAATCGGATATATTTTGGCATGCAATCCAACAAATATCAACAAAAATACCGAAAACCTAAGGCATTTACAAACATAGGCACTTTCAATTAATGATCCGACCGTTAGATTTGTTTAAATTGCTAATAAAAGTGTTATGACCAAATTTGAAGATAATCGGATATATTTTGGCATGCAATCCAACAAATATCAACAAAAATATCGAAAACCTAAGGCATTTACAAACATAGGCACTTTCAATTAATGATCCGACCGTTAGATTTGTTTAAATTGCTAATAAAAGTGTTATGACCAAATTTGAAGATAATCGGATATATTTTGGCATGCAATCCAACAAATATCAACAAAAATACCGAAAACCTAAGGCATTTACAAAGATAGGCACTTTCAATTAATGATCCGACCGTTAGATTTGTTTAAATTGCTATGAAAAGTGTTATGACCAAATTTGAAGATAATCGGATATATTTTGGCATGCAATCCAACAAATATCAACAAAAATACCGAAAACCTAAGGCATTTACAAACATAGGCACTTTCAATTAATGATCCGACCGTTAGATTTGTTTAAATTGCTAATAAAAGTGTTATGACCAAATTTGAAGATAATCGGATATATTTTGGCATGCAATCCAACAAATATCAACAAAAATAACGAAAACCTAAGGCATTTACAAACATAGGCACTTTCAATTAATGATCCGACCGTTAGATTTGTTTAAATTGCTAATAAAAGTGTTATGACCAAATTTGAAGATAATCGGATATATTTTGGCATGCAATCCAACAAATATTAACAAAAATACCGAAAACCTAAGGCATTTACGAACATAGGCACTTACAATTAATGATTCGACCGTTAGATTTGTTTAAATTGCTAATGAAAAGTGTTATGACCAAATTTGAAGATAATCGGATATATTTTGGCATGCAATCCAACAAATATCAACAAAAATACCGAAAACCTAAGGCATTTACAAACATAGGCACTTTCAATTAATGATCCGACCGTTAGATTTGTTTAAATTGCTAATAAAAGTGTTATGACCAAATTTGAAGATAATCGGATATATTTTGGCATGCAATCCAACAAATATCAACAAAAATATCGAAAACCTAAGGCATTTACAAACATAGGCACTTTCAATTAATGATCCGACCGTTAGATTTGTTTAAATTGTTATTAAAAGTGTTATGACCAAATTTGAAGATAATCGGATATATTTTGGCATGCAATCCAACAAATATCAACAAAAATACCGAAAACCTAAGGCATTTACAAACATAGGCACTTTCAATTAATGATCCGACCGTTAGATTTGTTTAAATTGCTAATGAAAAGTGTTATGACCAAATTTGAAGATAATCGGATATATTTTGGCATGCAATCCAACAAATATCAACAAAAATAACGAAAACCTAAGGCATTTACAAACATAGGCACTTTCAATTAATGATCCGACCGTTAGATTTGTTTAAATTGCTAATAAAAGTGTTATGACCAAATTTGAAGATAATCGGATATATTTTGGCATGCAATCCAACAAATATCAACAAAAATACCGAAAACCTAAGGCATTTACAAACATAGGCACTTTCAATTAATGATCCGACCGTTAGATTTGTTTAAATTGCTAATGAAAAGTGTTATGACCAAATTTGAAGATAATCGGATATATTTTGGCATGCAATCCAACAAATATCAACAAAAATACCGAAAACCTAAGGCATTTACAAACATAGGCACTTTCAATTAATGATCCGACCGTTAGATTTGTTTAAATTGCTAATAAAAGTGTTATGACCAAATTTGAAGATAATCGGATATATTTTGGCATGCAATCCAACAAATATCAACAAAAATACCGAAAACCTAAGGCATTTACAAACATAGGCACTTTCAATTAATGATCCGACCGTTAGATTTGTTTAAATTGCTAATAAAAGTGTTATGACCAAATTTGAAGATAATCGGATATATTTTGGCATGCAATCCAACAAATATCAACAAAAATACCGAAAACCTAAGGCATTTACAAACATAGGCACTTTCAATTAATGATCCGACCGTTAGATTTGTTTAAATTGCTAATGAAAAGTGTTATGACCAAATTTGAAGATAATCGGATATATTTTGGCATGCAATCCAACAAATATCAACAAAAATACCGAAAACCTAAGGCATTTACAAACATAGGCACTTTCAATTAATGATCCGACCGTTAGATTTGTTTAAATTGCTAATAAAAGTGTTATGACCAAATTTGAAGATAATCGGATATATTTTGGCATGCAATCCAACAAATATCAACAAAAATACCGAAAACCTAAGGCATTTACAAACATAGGCACTTTCAATTAATGATCCGACCGTTAGATTTGTTTAAATTGCTAATAAAAGTGTTATGACCAAATTTGAAGATAATCGGATATATTTTGGCATGCAATCCAACAAATGTCTACAAAAAGACCGAAAACCTATGGCATTTACAAAGATAGTAACTTTCATTTAATGATCCGACCGTTAGATTTATTTAAATTGTTAATGAAAAGTGTTATTACCATGTTTGAATATAATCGGATATATTTTGGTATGCAATCCAACAAATGTCGATAAAAAGACCGAAAACCTAAGGCATTTACAAACATAGGCACTTTCAATTAATGATCCGACCGTTAGATTTGTTTAAATTGCTAATAAAAGTATAATTACCATATATGAAGATAATCGAATGTATTTTGGCGTGCAATCCAACAAATATTAACAAAAATACCGAAAACCTAAGGCATTTACGAACATAGGCACTTACAATTAATGATTCGACCGTTAGATTTGTTTAAATTGCTAATGAAAAGTGTTATGACCAAATTTGAAGATAATCGGATATATTTTGACATGCAATCCAACAAATATCAACAAAAATACCGAAAACCTAAGGCATTTACAAACATAGGCACTTTCAATTAATGATCCGACCGTTAGATTTGTTTAAATTGCTAATAAAAGTGTTATGACCAAATTTGAAGATAATCGGATATATTTTGGCATGCAATCCAACAAATATTAACAAAAATACCGAAAACCTAAGGCATTTACAAACATAGGCACTTTCAATTAATGATCCGACCGTTAGATTTGTTTAAATTGCTATGAAAAGTGTTATGACCAAATTTGAAGATAATCGGATATATTTTGGCATGCAATCCAACAAATATCAACAAAAATACCGAAAACCTAAGGCATTTACAAACATAGGCACTTTCAATTAATGATCCGACCGTTAGATTTGTTTAAATTGTTAATGAAAAGTGTTATGACCAAATTTGAAGATAATCGGATATATTTTGGCATGCAATCCAACAAATGTCAACAAAAATACCGAAAACCTAAGGCATTTACAAACATAGGCACTTTCAATTAATGATCCGACCGTTAGATTTGTTTAAATTGCTAATGAAAAGTGTTATGACCAAATTTGAAGATAATCGGATATATTTTGGTATGCAATCCAACAAATGTCAACAAAAATATCGAAAACCTAAGGCATTTACAAAGATATGTACACTTTCAATTAATGATCCGACCGTTAGATTTGTTTAAATTGCTAATAAAAGTGTTATGACCAAATTTGAAGATAATCGGATATATTTTGGCATGCAATCCAACAAATATCAACAAAAATAACGAAAACCTAAGGCATTTACAAACATAGGTACTTTCAATTAATGATCCGACTGTTAGATTTGTTTAAATTGCTAATAAAAGTATAATTACCATATATGAAGATAATCGAATGTATTTTGGCGTGCAATCCAACAAATATTAACAAAAATACCGAAAACCTAAGGCATTTACGAACATAGGCACTTACAATTAATGATTCGACTGTTAGATTTGTTTAAATTGCTATGAAAAGTGTTATGACCAAATTTGAAGATAATCGGATATATTTTGTCATGCAATCCAACAAATATCAACAAAAATACCGAAAACCTAAGGCATTTACAAACATAGGCACTTTCAATTAATGATCCAACCGTTAGATTTGTTTAAATTGCTAATAAAAGTGTTATGACCAAATTTGAAGATAATCGGATATATTTTGGCATGCAATACAACAAATATCAACAAAAATACCGAAAACCTAAGGCATTCACAAACATAGGCACTTTCAATTAATGATCCGACCGTTAGATTTGTTTAAATTGCTAATAAAAGTGTTATGACCAAATTTGAAGATAATCGGATATATTTTGGCATGCAATCCAACAAATATCAACAAAAATACCGAAAACCTAAGGCATTTACAAATATAGGCACTTTCAATTAATGATCCGATCGTTAGATTTGTTTAAATTGCTAATAAAAGTGTTATGACCAAATTTGAAGATAATCGAATATATTTTGGCATGCAATCCAACAAATATCAACAAAAATACCGAAAACCTAAGGCATTTACAAATATAGGTACTTTCAATTAATGATCCGACCGTTAGATTTGTTTAAATTGCTAATGAAAAGTGTTATTACCATATTTGAATATAATCGGATATATATTTTGGTATGCAATCCAACAAATATCTATAAAAAGTATCGAAAACCTAAGGCATTTACAAACATAGGCAACTTTCAATTAATGATCCAACCGTTAGATTTGTTTAAATTGTTAATAAAAGTGTTATGACCAAATTTGAAGATAATGGGATATATTTTGGTATTCAATCCAACAAATGTCTATAAAAAGACCGAAAACATAAGACATTTACAAACATAGGCACTTTCATTTAATGATCCGACCGTTAGATTTTTTTAAATTGCTAAAAAAAGTGTAATGACCATATATGAAGATAATCGAATGTATTTTGGCGTGCAATCCAACAAATATTAAAAAAAATACCGAAAACCTAAGACATTTACGAACATAGGCACTTGCAATTAATGATTCGACCGCTAGATTTGTTTAAACTGCTAATAAAAGTGTTGTGACCAAATTTGGAGATAATCGGATATATTTTGATATGCAATCCAACAAATATCAACAAAAATATCGAAAACCTACGGCATTTACAAACATAGGCACTTTCAATTAAGGATCCGACCGTTAGATTTGTTTAAATTGCTAATAAAAGTGTAAAGACCAGATATGAAGAAAATCGAATGTATTTTGGCGTGCAATCCAACAAATATTAAAAATAATACCGAAAACCTAAGGTATTTACGAACATTGGCACTTTGAATTATTGATTCGACCGCTAGATTTGTTTAAATTGCTATGAAAAGTGTTATGACCAGATTTGAAGATAATCGGATATATTTTAGCATGCAATGCAATAAATATCAACAAAAATAACGAAAACCTAAGGCATTCACAAACATAGGCACTTTCAATTAATGATTAAACCGTTATATTTGTTTAAATTATTAATAAAAGTGTTGTGACAAAATTTGTAGATAATCGGATATATTTTGGCATGCAATCTAACAAATATCAACAAAAATACCGAAAACCTACGGCATTTACAAAGATACCACACTTTCAATTAATGATCCGATCGTTAGATTTGTTTAAATTGCTATGAAAATTGTTATGACCAAATTTGAAGATATCGGATATATTTTGGCCTGCAATCCAACAATTGTCAACAAAAATATCGAAAACCTATGGCATTTACAAACATAGGCACTTTCAATTAATGATCCGACCGTTAGATTTGTTTAAATTGTTAATAAAAGTGTTATGACCAAATTTGAAGATAATCGGATATATTTTGGCATGAAATACAACTAATATAAACAAAAATAACGAAAACCTAAGGCATTCACAAACATATGTACATTAAATTAATGATCAGACCGTTAGATTTGTTTAAATTGCTAATAAAAGTATAATTACCATATATGAAGATAATCGAATGTATTTTGGCGTGTAATCCAACAAATATTGACAATAGTACCAAAAATCTAAGGCATTTACGAACATAGGCACTTACAATTAATGATTCGACCGTTATATTTGTTTAAATTGCTATGAAAAGTGGTATGACCAATTTGAAGATAATCGGATATATTTTGGCATGCAATCCAACAAATATGAACAAAAATAACGAAAACCTAAGGCATTTACTAATTTAGGCACTTTAAATTAATGATCCGACCGTTAGATTTATTTAAATTACAATAAAAAGTGTTTTGACCCAGGTTGAATATAATCAGATATATTTTGGCAGGCAATCTATCAAATGTCTACAAAAAGACCGAAAACCTAAGGTATTTACAAAGATAGGAACTTTCATTTAATTATACGACCGTTAGATTTATTTATATTGTTAAGAAAAGTGTTATTTCCAAGTTTGAATATAATCAGATATATTTTGGTATGCAATCCAACAAATGTCTACGAAAAGACCGAAAACCTAAGACATTTACAAAGATATACATTTTCAATTAATAATCCGACCGTTAGATTTGTTTAAATTGCTAATAAAAGTGTTGTGACCAAATTTGGAGATAATCGGATATATTTTGGTATGCAATCCAACAAATATCAACAAAAATACCGAAAACCTAAGGCGTTTACAAATATAGGTACTTTCAATTAATGATCCGACTGTTAAATTTGTTTTAATTGCTAATAAAAGTATAATTACCATATATGAAGATAATCGAATGTATTTTGGCGTGCAATCCCACAAATATTAAAAAAAATATCGAAAACCTAAGGCATTTACGAACATAGGCACTTTCATTTAATGATCCGACCGTTAGATTTGTTTAAATTGTTAATAAAAGTGTTATGACCAAATTTGAAGATAATCGGATATATTTTGGCATTGCAATCCAACAAATATCAACAAAAATACCGAAAACCTACGGCATTTACAAAGATAGGCACTTTCAATTAATGATCCGATCGTTAGATTTGTTTAAATTGCTATGAAAAGTGTTATGACCAAATTTGAAGATATCGGATATATTTTGGCATGCAATCCAACAAATATAAACAAAAATACCGAAAACCTAAGGCATTTACAAACATAGGCACTTTCAATTAATGATCCGACCATTCAATTTGTTTAAATTGTTAATAAAAGTGATATGACCAAATTTGAAGATAATCGGATATATTTTGGCATTCAATCCAACAAATATGAACAAAAATAACGAAAACCTAAGGCATTTACTAATTTAGGCACTTTAAATTAATGATCCGACCGTTAGATTTGTTTAAATTACTAATAAAAAGTGTTTTGACCCAAGTTGAATATAATCGGATATATTTTGGCATGCAATCTACCAAATGTCTACAAAAAGACCGAAAACCTAAGGTATTTACAAAGATAGGAACTTTCATTTAATGATCCGACCGTTAGATTTATTTAAATTGTTAAGAAAAGTGTTATTACCAAGTTTGAATATAATATAATATATATTGGTATGCAATCCAACAAATGTCTACAAAAAGACCGAAAACCTAAGACAGTTACAAAGATATACATTTTCAATTAATAATCCGACCGTTAGATTTGTTTAAATTGCTAATAAAAGTGTTATAACCAAATTTGGGGATAATCAGATATATTTTGGTATGCAATCCAACAAATATCAACAAAAATACCGAAAACCTTAGGCATTTACAAACATGGGCACTTTCAATTAATGATCCTACCGTTAGATTTGTTTAAATTGCTAATAAAAGTGTAATGACTATATATGAAGATAATCGAATGTATTTTGACAGGCAAACCAACAAATATTAACAAAAATACCGAAAACCTAAGGCATTTACGAACATAGGCACTTACAAATAATGATTTGACCGTTAGATTTGTTTAAATTGCTATGAAAAGTATTATGAACAAATTTAAAGATAATCGGATGTATTTTGGCATGCAATCCAACAAATATAAACAAAAATACGAAAACCTAAGGCATTTACGAACATAGGCACTTTCAATTAATGATCCGACCGTTAGTTTTGTTTAAATTTCTAATAAAAGTGTTATGACCAAATTTGAAGATAATCGAATGTATTTTGGCATGCAATCAAACAAATATCAACAAAAATACCGAAAACCTAAGGCATTCACAAAGATAGGCACTTTCAATTAATGATCCGATCGTTAGATTTGATTAAATTTCTAGGAAAGGTGTCTTGACCAAATTTGAAGATAGTCGGATATATATCGGCATGCAATCCAACAAATAACAATAAAAATACCGAAATCTAAGGCATTTCAAATATAGGCACTTTCAATTAATGATCTGACCGTTAGATTTGTTTCAATTGCAAATAAAAGTGTAATGACCAAATATGAAGATAATCGATTAATGATCCAACCGTTAGATTTGTTTAAATTGCTAATAAAAGTGCAATGACCAAATATGAAGATAATCGAATATATTTTGTCATGCAATCCAACAAATATCATTAGAAATACCGAAAACCTAAGGCATTTACAAATATAGGCACTTTCAATTAATGATCCGACCGTTAGATTTAATTAAATTGCTAATAAAAGTGTTATGACCAAATTTGAAGTTAATTGGATATATTTTGGCATGGATTCCAACAAGTATCAATAAAAATACCGAAAACCTAAGGCATTTACAAACATAGGCACTTTCAATTAATGATCCGACCGTTAGATTTGTTTAAATTTCTAATAAAAGTGTAATGATTAAATATGAAGATAATCGGATATATTTTGGCATGCAATCTACCAAATGTCTACAAAAAGACCGAAAACATAAGGTATTTACAAAGATAGGAACTTTCATTTAATGATCCGACCGTTAGATTTATTTAAATTGTTAGGAAAAGTGTTATTACCAAGTTTGAATACAATCCGATATATTTTGGTATGCAATCCAACAAATGTCTACAAAAAGACCGAAAACCTAAGACAGTTACAAAGATATACATTTTCAATAAATGATCCGACCGTTAGATTTGTTTAAATTGCTAATAAAAGTGTTATAACCAAATTTGAAGATAATCGGATATATTTTGGCATGCAATCCAGCAAATATCAACAAAAATACCAAAAGCTTAAGACATTTACAAACATAGGCACTTTAAATTAATGATCCGACCGTTTTATTTGTTTAAATTGCAAACAGTGTAATGACCATAAATGAAGATAATCGAATGTATTTTGACATGCAATCCAACAAATATAGGCACTTACAATTAATGATTCGACCGTTAGATTTGTTTAAATTACTAATAAAAGTGTTATGACCAAATTTGACGATAATCGGATATATTTTGGCTTTCAATCCAACAAATATCAACAAAAATAACGAAAAGCTAAGGCATTTACAAACGTAGGCACTTTAAATTAATGATCCGACCGTTAGATTTGTTTGAATTGATATTAGAAGTGTTATGACCAAGGTTAAATATA
Organism: Voacanga thouarsii; assembly: GCA_026120185.1. NCBI lineage: Eukaryota > Viridiplantae > Streptophyta > Magnoliopsida > Gentianales > Apocynaceae > Voacanga > Voacanga thouarsii. Next base: position 45,609 of record JANUWF010000059.1, read on the forward strand.
ATCGGATATATTTTGTCATGCAATCTACCAAATGTTTACAAAAAGACCGAAAACCTAAGGTATTTACAAAGATAGGAACTTTCATTTAATGATCCGACCGTTAGATTTATTTAAATTGTTATGAAAAGTGTTATTACCATGTTTGAATATAATTGGATATATTTTGGTATGCAATCCAACAAATGTCTACAAAAAGACTGAAAACCTAAGGCATTTACAATGATATACACTTTCAATTAATGATCCGACCGTTAGTTTTGTTTAAATTTCTAATAAAAGTGTTATGACCAAATTTGAAGATAATCGAATGTATTTTGGCATGCAATCAAACAAATATCAACAAAAATACCGAAAACCTAAGGCATTCACAAAGATAGGCACTTTCAATTAATGATCCGATCGTTAGATTTGATAAAATTTCTAGGAAAGGTGTCTTGACCAAATTTGAAGATAGTCGGATATATATCGGCATGCAATCCAACAAATAACAATAAAAATACCGAAATCTAAGGCATTTCAAATATAGGCACTTTCAATTAATGATCTGACCGTTAGATTTGTTTCAATTGCAAATAAAAGTGTAATGACCAAATATGAAGATAATCGATTAATGATCCAACCGTTAGATTTGTTTAAATTGCTAATAAAAGTGCAATGACCAAATATGAAGATAATCGAATATATTTTGTCATGCAATCCAACAAATATCATTAGAAATACCGAAAACCTAATGCATATACAAATATAGGCACTTTCAATTAATGATCCGACCGTTAGATTTAATTAAATTGCTAATAAAAGTGTTATGACCAAATTTGAAGTTAATTGGATATATTTTGGCATGGATTCCAACAAGTATCAATAAAAATACCGAAAACCTAAGGCATTTACAAACATAGGCACTTTCAATTAATGATCCGACCATTCAATTTGTTTAAATTGTTAATAAAAGTGATATGACCAAATTTGCAGATAATCGGATATATTTTGGCATTCAATCCAACAAATATGAACAAAAATAACGAAAACCTAAGGCATTTACTAATTTAGACACTTTAAATTAATGATCCGACCGTTAGATTTGTTTAAATTACTATAAAAAGTGTTTTGACCCAGATTGAATATAATCAGATATATTTTGGCATGCAATCTACCAAATGTCTACAAAAAGACCGAAAACCTAAGGTATTTACAAAGATAGGAACTTTCATTTAATGATCTCACCGTTAGATTTATTTAAATTTTTAAGAAAAGTGTTATTACCAAGTTTGAATATAATATAATATATATTGGTATGCAATCCAACAAATGTCTACAAAAAGACCGAAAACCTAAGACAGTTACAAAGATATACATTTTCAATTAATAATCCGACCGTTAGATTTGTTTAAATTGATAATAAAAGTGTTGTGACCAAATTTGGAGATAATCAGATATATTTTGGTATGCAATCCAACAAATATCAACAAAAATACCGAAAACCTTAGGCATTTACGAACATGGGCACATTCAATTAATGATCCTACTATTAGATTTGTTTAAATTGCTAATAAAAGTGTAATGACTATATATGAAGATAATCGAATGTATTTTGACAGGCAAGCCAACAAATATTAACAAAAATACCGAAAACCTAAGGCATTTACGAACATAGGCACTTACAAATAATGATTTGACCGTTAGATTTGTTTAAATTGCTATGAAAAGTATTATGAACAAATTTAAAGATAATCGGATGTATTTTGGCATGCAATCCAACAAATATAAACAAAAATACAGAAAACCTAAGGCATTTACGAACATAGGCACTTTCAATTAATGATCCGACCGTTAGTTTTGTTTAAATTTCTAATAAAAGTGTTATGACCAAATTTGAAGATAATCGAATGTATTTTGGCATGCAATCAAACAAATATCAACAAAAATACCGAAAACCTAAGGCATTCACAAAGATAGGCACTTTCAATTAATGATCCGATCGTTAGATTTGATTAAATTTCTAGGAAAGGTGTCTTGACCAAATTTGAAGATAGTCGGATATATATCGGCATGCAATCCAACAAATAACAATAAAAATACCGAAATCTAAGGCATTTCAAATATAGGCACTTTCAATTAATGATCTGACCGTTAGATTTGTTTCAATTGCAAATAAAAGTGTAATGACCAAATATGAAGATAATCGATTAATGATCCAACCGTTAGATTTGTTTAAATTGCTAATAAAAGTGCAATGACCAAATATGAAGATAATCGAATATATTTTGTCATGCAATCCAACAAATATCATTAGAAATACCGAAAACCTAAGGCATTTACAAATATAGGCACTTTCAATTAATGATCCGACCGTTAGATTTAATTAAATTGCTAATAAAAGTGTTATGACCAAATTTGAAGTTAATTGGATATATTTTGGCATGGATTCCAACAAATATCAACAAAAATACCGAAAACCTAAGGCATTTACAAACATAGGCACTTTCAATTAATGATCCGACCGTTAGATTTGTTTAAATTTCTAATAAAAGTGTAATGATTAAATATGAAGATAATCGGATATATTTTGGCATGCAATCTACCAAATGTCTACAAAAAGACCGAAAACATAAGGTATTTACAAAGATAGGAACTTTCATTTAATGATCCGACCGTTAGATTTATTTAAATTGTTAGGAAAAGTGTTATTACCAAGTTTGAATACAATCCGATATATTTTGGTATGCAATCCAACAAATGTCTACAAAAAGACCGAAAACCTAAGACACTTACAAAGATATACATTTTCAATAAATGATCCGACCGTTAGATTTGTTTAAATTGCTAATAAAAGTGTTATAACCAAATTTGAAGATAATCGGATATATTTTGGCATGCAATCCAGCAAATATCAACAAAAATACCGAAAGCTTAAGGCATTTACAAACATAGACACTTTAAATTAATGATCCGACCGTTTTATTTGTTTAAATTGCAAACAGTGTAATGACCATAAATGAAGATAATCGAATGTATTTTGACATGCAATCCAACAAATATAGGCACTTACAATTAATGATTCGACCGTTAGATTTGTTTAAATTACTAATAAAAGTGTTATGACCAAATTTGACGATAATCGGATATATTTTGGCTTTCAATCCAACAAATATCAACAAAAATAACGAAAAGCTAAGGCATTTACAAACGTAGGCACTTTAAATTAATGATCCGACCGTTAGATTTGTTTGAATTGATATTAGAAGTGTTATGACCAAGGTTAAATATAATCGGATATATTTTGTCATGCAATCTACCAAATGTTTACAAAAAGACCGAAAACCTAAGGTATTTACAAAGATAGGAACTTTCATTTAATGATCCGACCGTTAGATTTATTTAAATTGTTATGAAAAGTGTTATTACCATGTTTGAATATAATTGGATATATTTTGGTATGCAATCCAACAAATGTCTACAAAAAGACTGAAAACCTAAGGCATTTACAAAGATATACACTTTCAATTAATGATCCGACCGTTAGATTTGTTTAAATTGTTAATAAAAGTGTTGCGACCAAATTTGGATATAATCGGATATATTTTGGTATGCAATCCAACAAATATAAAAAAAATACCGAAAACCGAAGGCATTTACAAACATAGGCACTTTCAATTAATGATCCTACCATTATATTTGTTTAAATAGCTAATAAAAGTGTAATGACCATATATGAAGATAATCGAATGTATTTTGACATGCAATCCAACAAATATTAACAAAGATACCGAAAACCTAAAGCATTTACGAATATAGGCACTTACAATTAACGATTCGACCGTTAGATTTGTTTAAATTGCTAATAAAAGTGTTATGACCAAATTTGAAGATAATCGGATATATTTTTGCTTGAAATCCAATAAATATCAACAAAAATACCGAAAACCTAAGGCATTTACAAATATAGGCACTTTAAATTAATGATCCGACCGTTAGATTTGTTTAAAATGATAATAAAAGTGTTATAACTAAATTTGAGGATAATCAGAAATATTTTGGCATTCAATCCAACAAATAGCAACAAAAATACCGAAAACCTACGGCATTTACAAAGATAGGCACTTTCAATTAATGATCTGACCGTTAGATTTGTTTAAATTTCTATGAAAAATTTTATGACCAAATTTGAAGATATCGGATATATTTTGGCCTGCAATCCATCAAATATAAGCAAAAATACCGAAAACCTAAGACACTTACAAAGATATACATTTTCAATAAATGATCCGACCGTTAGATTTGTTTAAATTGCTAATAAAAGTGTTATAACCAAATTTGAAGATAATCGGATATATTTTGGCATGCAATCCAACAAATATCAACAAAAATACCGAAAACTTAAGGCATTTACAAACATAGGCACTTTAAATTAATGATCCGACCGTTTTATTTGTTTAAATTGCAAACAGTGTAATGACCATAAATGAAGATAATCGAATGTATTTTGACATGCAATCCAACAAATATTAACAAAGATACCGAAAACCTAAGGCATTTACGAATATAGGCACTTACAATTAATGATTCGACCGTTAGATTTGTTTAAATTACTAATAAAAGTGTTATGACCAAATTTGACGATAATCGGATATATTTTGGCTTTCAATCTAACAAATATCAACAAAAATAACGAAAAGCTAAGGCATTTACAAACGTAGGCACTTTAAATTAATGATTCGACCGTTAGATTTGTTTGAATTGATATTAGAAGTGTTATGACCAAGGTTAAATATAATCGGATATATTTTGTCATGCAATCTACCAAATGTTTACAAAAAGACCGAAAACCTAAGGTATTTACAAAGATAGGAACTTTCATTTAATGATCCGACCGTTAGATTTATTTAAATTTTTATGAAAAGTGCTATTACCATGTTTGAATATAATTGGATATATTTTGGTATGCAATCCAACAAATGTCTACAAAAAGACTGAAAACCTAAGGCATTTACAAAGATATACACTTTCAATTAATGATCCGACCGTTAGATTTGTTTAAATTGTTAATAAAAGTGTTGCGACCAAATTTGGATATAATCGGATATATTTTGGTATGCAATCCAACAAATATAAAAAAAAAATACCGAAAACCGAAGGCATTTACAAACATAGGCACTTTCAATTAATGATCCTACCGTTATATTTGTTTAAATAGCTAATAAAAGTGTAATGACCATATATGAAGATAATCGAATGTATTTTGACATGCAATCCAACAAATATTAACAAAGATACCGAAAACCTAAGGCATTTACGAATATAGGCACTTACAATTAACGATTCGACCGTTAGATTTGTTTAAATTGCTAATAAAAGTGTTATGACCAAATTTGAAGATAATCGGATATATTTTTGCTTGAAATCCAATAAATATCAACAAAAATACCGAAAACCTAAGGCATTTACAAATATAGGCACTTTAAATTAATGATCCGACCGTTAGATTTGTTTAAAATGATAATAAAAGTGTTATAACTAAATTTGAGGATAATCGAAATATTTTGGCATTCAATTCAACAAATAGCAACAAAAATACCGAAAACCTAAGGCATTTATAAAGATAGGAACTTTCAATTAATGATCCGACCGTTAGATTTGTTTAAATTGCTATGAAAAATGTTATGACCAAATTTGAAGATATCGGATATATTTTGGCTTGCAATCCAACAAATATAAACAAAAATATCGAAAACCTAAGGCATTTACAAAGATAGACACTTTCAATTAATGATCCGACCGTTAGATTTGTTTAAATTGCTAATAAAAGTGTTATGACCAAATTTGAAGATAATCGGATATATTTTGGCATGCAATCCAACAAATATCAACAAAAATACCGAAAACCTAAGGCATTTACAAACATAGGCACTTTAAATTAATGATCCGACCGTTAGATTTGTTTAAATTGCTAATAAAAGTGTAATGACCATAATATGAAGATAATCGAATATATTTTGACATGCAATCCAACAAATATCAACAAAAATACCGAAAACCTAAGGCATTTACAAATATAGGCACTTTCAATTAATGATTCGACCGTTAGATTTGTTTAAATTTCTAATAAAAGTGTTATGACCAAATTTGAAGATAATCGGATATATTTTGGCATGCAATCCAACAAATATCAACAAAAATAACGAAAACCTAAGGCATTTACAAACATAGGCACTTTAAATTAATGATCCGACCGTTAGATTTGTTTAAATTGCTATTAAAAGTGTTATGACCAAGGTTGAATATAATCGGATATATTTTGTCATGCAATCTACCAAATGTCTACAAAAAGACCGAAAACCTAAGGTATTTACAAAGATAGGAACTTTCATTTAATGATCCGACCGTTAGATTTATTTAAATTGTTATGAAAAGTGTTATTACCATGTTTGAATATAATCGGATATATTTTGGTATGCAATCCAACAAATGTATACAAAAAAACCGAAAACCTAAGGTATTTACAAAGATATACACTTTCAATTAATGATCCGACCGTTAGATTTGTTTAAATTGCTAATAAAAGTGTTATGACCAAATTTGAAGATAATCGGATATATTTTGGTATTCAATCCAACAAATATCAACAAAAATAACGAAAACCTAAGGCATTTACAAACAAAGGCACTTTTAATTAAAGATCCGACCGTCAGATTTGTTTAAATTGCTAATAAAAGTGTAATGACCGTATATGAAGATAATCGAATGTATTTTGACATGCAATCCAACAAATATTAACAAAGATACCGAAAACCTAAGGCATTTACGAATATAGGCACTTACAATTAATGATTCGACCGTTAGATTTGTTTAAATTGCTAATAAAAGTGTTATGACCAAATTTGAAGATAATCGGATATATTTTGGCTTGAAATCCAATAAATATCAACAAAAATACCGAAAACCTAAGGCATTTACAAATATAGGCACTTTAAATTAATGATCCGACCGTTAGATTTGTTTAAATTGCTAATAAAAGTGTTATGACCAAATTTGAAGATAATCGGATATATTTTGGCATGCAATCCAACAAATATCAACAAAAATACCGAAAACCTAAGGCATTTATAAAGATAGGAACTTTCAATTAATGATAAGACCATTCGATTTGTTTATAATGTTAGGAAAAGTGTTATGACCAAATTTACAAAAAGATTGAAAACCTAAGGCATTTAATAATAAAGATTGAAACTTTGAATTAATGATCCGACCGTTAGATTTGTTTAAATTGCTAAGTAAAGTGTTATGACCATGTTTGAATATAATCGGATATATTTTGGCATTCAATCCAGTAAATATCAACAAAAATAACGAAAACCTAAGGTATTTACTAATATAGGCACTTTAAATTAATGATCCGATCGTTAAAATTGTTTAAATTGCTATGAAAAGTGTTTTGACCAAGTTTGAATATAATCGGATGTATTTTGGCATCCAATCTACCAAATGTCTACAAAAAGACCGAAAACATATGATATTTACAAATATAGGAACTTTCATTTAATGATCCGACCGTTAGATTTATTTAAATTGTTAAAAAAAAGTGTTATTACCATGTTTGAATATAATCGGATATATTTTGGTATGCAATCCAACAAATGTCTACAAAAAGATCGAAAAACTAAGGCATTTACAAACATAGGCACTTTCAATTAATGATCCTACCGTTACATTTGTTTAAATTGCTAATAAAAGTGTAATGACCGTATATGAAGATAATCGAATGTATTTTGTAATACAATCCGACAAATATTAACAAAAATACCGAAAACCTAAGGCATTTACGAACATTGGCACTTACAATTATTGATTCGACCGTTAGATTTGTTTAAATTGATCATAAAAGTGTTATGACCAAATTTGAAGATAATCGAATGTATTTTGGCATGCAATCCATCAAATATTCACAAAGATAGGCACTTTCAATTAATGATCCGACCGTTAGATTTGTTTAAATTTCTAGGAAAGGTGTCATGACCAAATGTGAAGATAGTCGGATATATATTGGCATGCAATCCAACAAATATCAATAAAAATACCGAAATCTAAGGCATTTCAAATATAGGCACTTTCAATTAATGATCCTACCGTTAGATTTGTTTAAATTGCTAATAAAAGTGTAATGACTATATATGAAGATAATCGAATGTATTTTGACATGCAATCCAACAAATATTAACAAAAATAACGAAAACCTAAGGCATTTACGAACATAGGCACTTACAATTAATGATTTGACCGTTAGATTTGTTTAAATTGCTATGAAAAGTATTATGAACAAATTTAAAGATAATCGGATATATTTTGGCATGCAATCCAACAAATATCAACAAAAATACCGAAAACCTAAGACATTTACAAAGATAGGCACTTTCAATTAATGATCCGACCGTTAGATTTGTTTAAATTGCTAAGAAAAGTGTTATGACCAAATTTGAAGATAATCGGATATATTTTGGCATGCAATCCAACAAATATCAACAAAAATACCGAAAACCTAAGGCATTTCAAATATAGGCACTTTCAATTAATGATCCGACCGTTAGATTTGTTTAAATTGCTAATAAAAGTGCAATGACCAAATATGAAGATAATCGATTAATGATCCGACCGTTAGATTTGTTTAAATTGATAATAAAAGTGTAATGACCAAATATCAAGATAATCGAATATATTTTGTCATGCAATCCAACAAATATCATTAGACATACCGAAAACCTAAGGCATTTACAAATATATACACTTTCAATTAATGATCCGACCGTTAGATTTGTTTAAATTGCTAATAAAAGTGTTATGACCAAATTTGAAGATAACCGGATATATTTTGGTATTCAATCCAACAAATATCAACAAAAATACCGAAAACCTAAGGCATTTACAAACATAGGCACTTTCAATTAATGATCCGATCGTTAGATTTGTTTAAATTGCTAATAAAAGTGTAATGACCAAATATGAAGATAATCGAATATATTTTGACATGCAATCCAACAAATATTAACAAAAATACCGAAAACCTAAGGCATTTACGAACATAGGCACTTACAATTAATGATCCGACCGTTAGATTTGTTTAAATTGCTAATAAAAGTGTAATGACCAAATTTGAAGATAATCGGATATATTTTGACATGCAATCCAACAAATATCAACAAAAATACCGAAAACCTAAGGCATTTACAAACATAGGCACTTTCAATTAATGATCCGACTGTTAGATTTGTTTAAATTGCTAATAAAAGTGTTATGACCAAATTTGAAGATAATCGGATATATTTTGGCATGCAATCTAACAAATATCAACAAAAATACCGAAAACCTAAGGCATTCACAAACATAGACACTTTCAATTAATGATCCGACCATTCGATTTGTTTAAATTGTTAATAAAAGTGTTATGACCAAATTTGAAGATAATCGGATATATTTTGGCTTTCAATCCAACAAATATCAACAAAAATAACGAAAACCTAAGGCATTTACAAACATAGGCGATTTAAATTAATGATCCGACCGTTAGATTTGTTTAAATTGCTATGAAAAGTGTTATGACCAAGGTTGAATATAATCGGATATATTTTGGCATGCAATCTACCAAATGTCTACAAAAAGACCGAAAACCTAAGGTATTTACAAAGATAGGAACTTTCATTTAATGATCCGACCGTTAGATTTATTTAAATTGTTAAGAAAAGTGTTATTACCAAGTTTGAATATAATCGGATATATTTTGGTATGCAATCCAACAAATGTCTACAAAAAGATCGAAAACCTAAGACATTTACAAAGATATACACTTTCAATTAATGATCCAACCGTTAGATTTGTTTAAATAGCTAATAAAAGTGTTGTGACCAAATTTGGAGATAATCGGATATATTTTGGTATGCAATCCAACAAATATCAACAAAAATATCGAAAACCTAAGGCATTTACAAAGATAGGCACTTTCAATTAATGATCCTACCGTTAGATTTATTTAAATTGCTAATAAAAGTGTAATGACTATATATGAAGATAATCGAATGTATTTTGACATGCAATCCAACAAATATTAACAAAAATACCGAAAACCTAAGGCATTTACGAACATAGGCACTTACAATTAATGATTTGACCGTTAGATTTGTTTAAATTACTATGAAAAGTATTATGAACAAATTTAAAGATAATCGGAAATATTTTGGCATGCAATCCAACAAATATCAACAAAAATACAGAAAACCTATGGCATTCACAAACATAGACACTTTCAATTAATGATCCGACCGTTAGATTTGTTTAAATTTCTAATAAAAGTGTTATGACCAAATTTGAAGATAATCGGGTTTATTTTGGCATGCAATCCAACAAAAATCAACAAAAATATCGAAAACCTAAGACATTTACAAAGATAGACACTTTCAATTAATGATCCGTCCGTTAGATTTGTTTAAATTTCTAGGAAAGGTGTCATTACCAAATTTGAAGATAGTCGGATATATTTCGGCATGCAATCCAACAAATATCAATAAAAATACCGAAATCTAAGGCATTTCAAATATAGGCTCTTTCAATTAATGATCCGACCGTTAGATTTGTTTAAATTGCTCATAAAATTGCAATGACCAAATATGAAGATAATCGATTAATTATCCGACCGTTACATTTGTTTAAATTGCTAATAAATGTGTAATGACCAAATATAAAGATAATTGAATTTATTTTGACATGCAATCCAATAAATATTAACAAAAATATCGAAAACCTAAGGCATTTACGAACAGAGGCACTTACAATTAATGTTTGACCGTAAGATTTGTTTAAAATGATAATAAAAGTGTTATGACTAAATTTGAAGATAATCAGATATATTTTGGCATGCAATCGAACAAATATCAACAAAAATACCGAAAACCGAAGGCATTCACAAAGATTGACACTTTTAATTAATGATCCGACCGTTAGGTTTCTTTAAATTTCTAGGAAAGGTGTCATGACCGAATTTGAAGATAGCCGGTTATATTTTGGCATGCAATCCAACAAATATCAACAAAAACACCGAAAACTTAAGGCATTTACAAATATAGGCAGTTGAAATTAATGATCCGATCGTTAAATTTGTTAAAATTACTATGTAAAGTGTTACGACCATATTTGAATATAATCGGATATATTTTGGCATGCAAACCACCAAATGTCTACAAAAAGACCGAAAACCTAAGGCATTTACAAAGATGGGCACTTTCAATTAATGATCCGACCATTCAATATGTTTAAATTGCTAATAAAAGAGTTATGACCAAATTTGAAGATAATCGGATATATTTTGACATACAATCCAATAAATATCAATAAAAATATAAAAAACGTAAGGCATTTACAAATATAGGCACTTTAAATTAAAGATCCGACTGTTAGATTTGTTTAAAATGATAATAAAAGTGTTATGAATAAATTTGAGGATAATCAAATATATTTTGACATGCAATCCAACAAATATCAACAAAAATACTGAAAACCTAAGGCATTTACAAAGATATGCGCTTTCAATTAATGATCCGACCGTTCAATTTGTTTAAATTGTTAATAAAAGTGTTATGACCAAATTTGAAGATAGTCGTATATATTTTGGCATGCAATCCAACAAATATCAACAAAAAGACCGAAAACCTAAGGCATTTACAAAGATAGACACTTTCAATTAATGATCCGACCGTTAGATTTGTTTAAAATGATAATAAAAGTGTTATGACTAAATTTGAGGATAATCAGATATATTTTGGCATGCAATCCAACAAATATCAACAAAAATACCGAAAACCTATGACATTTACAAAGATAGGCACTTTTAATTAATGATCCGACCGTTAGATTTGTTTAAATTGCTATGAAAAATTTTATGACCAAATTTGAAGATATCGGATATATTTTGGCCTGCAATTCAACAAATATAAACAAAAATACCGAAAACCTAAGGCATTCACAAAGATAGACACTTTCAATTAATGATCCGACCGTTAGATTTGTTTAAATTTCTAGGAAAAGAGTCTTGACCAAATTTGAAGATAGTCGGATATATATCGGCATGCAATCCAACAAATATCAATAAAAATACCGAAATCTAAGGCATTTCAAATATAGGCACTTTCAATTAATGATCCGACCGTTAGATTTGTTTAAATTGCTAATAAAAGTGTAATGACCAAATATGAAGATAATCGATTAATGATCTGACCGTTAGATTTGTTTAAATTGCTAATAAAAGTGCAATGACCAAATATGAAGATAATCGAATATATTTTGTCATGCAATCCAACAAATATCAACAAAAATAACGTAAACCTAAGGCATTTACAAATATAGGCACTTTCAATTAATGATCCAACCGTTAGATTTGTTTAAATTGCTAATAAAAGTGTTATGACCAAATTTGAAGATAATCGGATATATTTTGGAATGCATTCCAACAAGTATCAACAAAAATACCGAAAACCTAAGGCATTTACAAACATAGGCACTTTCAATTAATGATCCGACCGTTAGATTTGTCTAAATTTCTAATAAAAGTGTTTTGACCAAATGTGAAGATAATCGGATATATTTTGGAATGCATTCCAACAAATATCAACAAAAATATCGAAAACCTAAGGCATTAACAAATATAGGCACTTGAAATTAATGATCCGACCGTTAGATTTGTTCAAATTGCTAAGTAAAGTGTTATGACCTTGTTTGAATATAATCGGAAATATTTTGGCATGCAATCAACCAAATGTCTACAAAAAGACCGAAAACTAAGGCATTTACAAAGACAGACACTTTCAATTAATGATCCGACCGTTGAATTTGTTTAAATTTCTAATAAAAGTGTTATAACCAAATGTGAAGATAATCGGATAAATTTTGGCATGCAATCCAACAAATATCAACAAAAAAACCGAAAACCTAAGGCATTTACAAATATAGGCATTTGAAATTAATGATCCGACCGTTAGATTTGTTTAAATTGCTAAGTAAAGTGTTATGACCTTGTTTGAGGATAATCGGATATGTTGGCATGCAATCCACCAAATGTCTACAAAAAGAACGAAAACTAAGGCATTTACAAAGATAGGAACTTTCAATTAATGATCGACCGTTAGATTTGTTTAAATTGTTAAGAAAAGTTTTATGACCAAGTTTGAATATAATCGGATATATTTTGTCATGCAATCCACCAAATGTCTACAAAAGAACCGAAAACCTAAGGCATTTACAGTGGTAGGCACTTTCAATTAATGATCCGACCATTAAATTTGTTTAAATTGCTAATAAATGTGTTATGACCAAATTTGAAGATAATCGGATATATTTTGGCATACAATCTAATAAATATCAACAAAAATACCGAAAACGTAAGCCATTTACAATTATAGGCACTTTAAATTAATGATCCGACCGTTAGATTTGTTTAAAATAATAATAAAAGTGTTATGACTAAATTTGAAGATAATCAAATATATTTTGGCATGCAATCCAACAAATATCAACAAAAATACCGAGAACCTAAGGCATTTACAAATATAGTCACTTTCAAATAATGATCCTACTGTTAGATTTGTTTAAATTGCTCTGAAAAGTGTTATGACCAAATTTGAAGATTTCGGATATATTTTGGAATGCATTCCAACAAATATCAACAAAAATATCGAAAACCTAAGGCATTAACAAATATAGGCACTTGAAATTAATGATCCGATCGTTAGATTTGTTTAAATTGCTAAGTAAAAGTGTTATGACCAAATTTGAAGATAATCGGATATATTTTGGCATGCAATCCAACAAATGTCAACAAAAAGACCGAAAACCTAAGGCATTTACAAAGATAGGACACTTTCAATTAATGATCCGACCGTTAGATTTGTTTAAATTGCTAATAAAAGTGTTATGACCAAATTTGAAGATAATCGGATATATTTTGGCATGCAATCCAACAAATATCAACAAAAATACCGAAAACCTAAGGCATTTACAAATATAGGCACTTTCAATTAATGATCCGACCGTTAGATTTGTTTAAATTGCTAATAAAAGTGTTATGACCAAATTTGAGGATAATCGGATATATTTTGGCATGCAATCCAACAAATATCAACAAAAATACCGAAAACCTACGGCATTTACAAAGATAGGCACTTTCAATTAATGATCCGACTAGTTAGATTTGTTTAAATTGCTAATAAAAATGTTATGACCAAATTTGAAGATAATCGGATATATTTTGGTATGCAATCCAACAAATGTCTACAAAAAGACCGAAAACCTAAGGCATTTACAAACATAGGCACTTTCAATTAATGATCCGACCATTAGATTTGTTTAAATTGCTAATAAAAGTGTTATGACCAAATTTGAAGATAATCGGATATATTTTGGTATGCAATCCAACAAATATCAACAAAAATAACGAAAACCTAAGGCATTTACAAACATAGGCACTTTAAATTAATGATCCGACCGTTAGATTTGTTTAAATTGCTAATGAAAAGTGTTATGACCATGTTTGAAGATAATCGGATATATTTTGGCATGCAATCCACCAAATGTCTACAAAAAGACCGAAAACCTAAGGCATTTACAAAGATAGGCACTTTCAATTAATGATCCGACCGTTAGATTTGTTTAAATTGTTAATAAAAGTGTTATGACCAAATTTGAAGATAATCGGATATATTTTGGCATGCAATCCAACAAATATCAACAAAAATACCGAAAACCTAAGGCATTTACAAAGATAGGCACTTTCAATTAATGATCCGACTGTTAGATTTGTTTAAATTTCTAATAAAAGTGTTATGACCAAATTTGAAGATAATCGGATATATTTTGCCATGCAATCCAACAAATATCAACAAAAATACCGAAAACCTAAGGCATTTACAAACATAGGCACTTTCAATTAATGATCCGATCGTTAGATTTGTTTAAATTGCTAATAAAAGTGTAATGACCATATATGAAGATAATCGAATATATTTTGGCATGCAATCCAACAAATATTAACAAAAATACCGAAACCTAAGGCATTTACAAATATAGGCACTTACAATTAATGATCCGACCGTTAGATTTGTTTAAATTGCTAATAAAAGTGTTATGACCAAATTTGAAGATAATCGGATATATTTTGGCATGCAATCCAATAAATATCAACAAAAATACCGAAAACCTAAGGCATTTACAAATATAGGCACTTTAAATTAATGATCCGACCGTTAGATTTGTTTAAAATGATAATAAAAGTGTTATGACTAAATTTGAGGATAATCAGATATATTTTGGCATTCAATCCAACAAATATCAACAAAAATACCGAAAACCTACGGCATTTACAAAGATAGGCACTTTCAATTAATGATCCGACCGTTAGATTTGTTTAAATTGCTATGAAAAATTTTATGACCAAATTTGAAGATATCGGATATATTTTGGCATGCAATCCATACAAATATCAACAAAAATACCGAAAACCAAAGGCATTTACAAATATAGACACTTTCAATTAATGATCCGACCATTCGATTTGTTTAAATTGCTAATAAAAGTGTTATGACCAAATTTGAAGATAATCGGATATATTTTGGCATTCAATCCAATAAATATCAACAAAAACAACGGAAACCTAAGGCATTTACAAATATAGGCACTTTAAATTAATGATCCGACCGTTAGATTTGTTTAAATTGCTATGAATAGTGTTATGACCAAGGTTGAATATAATCGGATATATTTTGGCATGCAATCTAACAAATGTCTACAAAAAGACCGAAAACCTAAGGTATTTACAAAGATAGGAACTTTCATTTAATGATCCGACCGTTAGATTTATTTAAATTGTTAAGAAAAGTGTTATTACCAAGTTTGAATATAATCAGATATATTTTGGTATGCAATCCACCAAATGTCTACAAGAAGACCGAAAACCTAAGGCACTTACAAAGATATACACTTTCAATTAATGATCCGATCGTTAGATTTGTTTAAATTGCTAATAAAAGTGTTGTGACCAAATTTGAAGATAATCGGATATATTTTGGTATGCAATCCAACAAATATCAACAAAAATACCGAAAACCTAAGGCATTTACAAAGATAGGCACTTTCAATTAATGATCCTACCGTTAGATTTGTTTAAATTGCTAATAAAAGTGTAATGACTATATATGAAGATAATCGAATGTATTTTGACTTGCAATCCAACAAATATTAACAAAAATATCGAAAACCTAAGGCATTTACGAACATAGGCCCTTACAATTAATGATTTGACCGTTAGATTTGTTTAAATTGCTATGAAAAGTATTATGAACAAATTTAAAGATAATCGGATATATTTTGGCATGCAATCCAACAAATATCAACAAAAATACAGAAAACCTAAGGCATTCACAAACATAGGCACTTTCAATTAATGATCCGACCGTTAGATTTGTTTAAATTGCTAATAAAAGTGTTATGACCAAATTTGAAGATAATCGGATATATTTTGGCATGCAATCCAACAAATATCAACAAAAATACCGAAAACCTAAGGCATTTACAAAGATAGGCACTTTCAATTAATGATCCGACCGTTAGATTTGTTTAAATTTCTAGGAAAGGTGTCATGACCAAATTTGAAGATAATCGGATATATTTTGGCATGCAATCCAACAAATATCAATAAAAATACCGAAATCTAAGGCATTTACAAATATAGGCACTTTCAATTAATGATCCGACCGTTAGATTTGTTTAAATTGCTAATGAAAAGTGTTATGACCAAATTTGAAGATAATCGGATATATTTTGGCATGCAATCCAACAAATATCAACAAAAATACCGAAAACCTAAGGCATTTACAAAGATAGGCACTTTCAATTAATGATCCGACCGTTAGATTTGTTTAAATTGCTAATAAAAGTGTTATGACCATATTTGAAGATAATCGGATATATTTTGGCATGCAATCCAACAAATATCAACAAAAATACCGAAAAACTAAGGCATTTACAAACATAGGCACTTTCAATTAATGATCCGACCGTTAGATTTGTCTAAATTTCTAATAAAAGTGTTTTGACCAAATGTGAAGATAATCGGATATATTTTGGCATGCATTCCAACAAACATCAATAAAAATATCGAAAACCTAAGACATTTACTAATATAGGCACTAGAAATTAATGATCCGACCGTTAGATTTGTTTAAATTGCTAAGTAAAGTGTTATGACCTTGTTTGAATATAATCGGAAATATTTGGGCATACAATCCACCAAATGTCTACAAAAAGACCGAAAACTAAGGAATTTACAAAGATGGACACTTTCAATTAATGATCAGACCGTTGGATTTGTTTCAATTTCTAATAAAAGTATTATGACCAAATGTGAAGATAATCGGATAATTTTTGGCATGCAATCGAACAAATATCAACAAAAATACCGAAAACCTAAGGCATTCACAAAGATTGGCACTTTTAATTAATGATCCGACCGTTAGGTTTTGGTTAAATTTCTAGGAAAGGTGTCATGACCAAATTAGAAGATAGCCGGACATATTTTGGCATGCAATCCAACAAATATCAACAAAAACACCGAAAACCTAAGCCATTTACAAATATAGGCAGTTGAAATTAATGATCCGACCGTTAAATTTGTTTAAATTGCTATGTAAAGTGTTATGACCAGGTTTGAATATAATCGAAAATATTTTGGCATGCAAACCACCAAATGTCTACAAAAAGACCGAAAACCTAAAGCATTTACAAAGATGGGCACTTTCAAATAATGATCCGACTATTAAATATGTTTAAATTGCTAATGAAAGTGTTATGACCAAATTTGAAGATAATCGGATATATTTTGGCATGCAATCCAATAAATATCAACAAAAATACAAAAAACGTAAGGCATTTACAAATATAGGCACTTTAAATTAAAGATCCGACTGTTAGATTTGTTTAGAATGATAATAAAAGTGTTATGAATAAATTTGAGGATAATCAAATATATTTTGACATGCAATCCAACAAATATCAACAAAAATACTGAAAACCTAAGGCATTTACAAAGATATGCGCTTTCAATTAATGATCCGACCGTTCAATTTGTTTAAATTGTTAATAAAAGTGTTATGACCAAATTTGAAGATAGTCGTATATATTTTGGCATGCAATCCAACAAATATCAACAAAAAGACTGAAAACCTAAGGCATTTACAAAGATAGACACTTTCAATTAATGATCCGACCGTTAGATTTGTTTAAAATGATAATAAAAGTGTTATGACTAAATTTGAGGATAATCAGATATATTTTGGCATGCAATCCAACAAATATCAACAAAAATACCGAAAACCTACGACATTTACAAAGATAGGCACTATCAATTAATGATCCGACCGTTAGATTTGTTTAAATTGCTATGAAAAATTTTATGACCAAATTTGAAGATATCGGATATATTTTGGCCTGCAATCCATAAAATATAAACAAAAATACCGAAAACCTAAGGCATTAACAAACATAGGCCCTTTCAATTAATGATCCGGCCATTCAATTTGTTTAAATTGTTAATAAAAGTGTTATGACCAAATTTGAAGATAATCGGATATATTTTGGCATTCAATCCAACAAATATGAACAAAAATAACGAAAACCTAATGCATTTACAAATTTAGGCACTTTAAATTAATGATCCGACCGTTAGATTTGTTTAAATTGCTAATAAAAGTGTTGTGACCTAATTTGGAGATAATCGGATATATTTTGGTATGCAATCCAACAAATATAAAAAAAAAATATCGAAAACCTTAGGCATTTACAAACATAGGCACTTTCAATTAATGATCCTATCGTTAGATTTGTTTAAATTGCTAATAAAAGTGTAATGACTATATATGAAGATAATCGAATGTATTTTGACATGCAATCCAACAAATATTAACAAAAATAACGAAAACCTAAGGCTTTTACGAACATAGGCACTTACAATTAATGATTTGATCGTTAGATTTGTTTAAATTTCTATAAAAAGTATTATGAACAAATTTAAAGATAATCGGATATATTTTGATATGCAATCCAACAAATATCAACAAAAATACAGAAAACCTAAGGCATTCACAAACATAGGCACTTTCAATTAATGATCCGACCGTTGGATTTGTTTAAATTTCTAATAAAAGTGTTATGACCAAATTTGAAGATAATCGGATATATTTTGGCATGCAATCCAACAAATATCAACAAAAATACCGAAAACCTAAGACATTTACAAAGATAGGCACTTTCAATTAATGATCCGATCAGTTAGATTTGTTTAAATTTCTAGGAAAAGTGTTATGACCAAATTTGAAGATAATCGGATATATTTTGGCATGCAATCCAATAAATATCAATAAAAATACCGAAATCTAAGGCATTTCAAATATAGGCACTTTCAATTAATGATCCGACCGTTAGATTTGTTTAAATTGCTAATAAAAGTGTAATGACCAAATTTGAAGATAATCGATAATGATATTTATGGCTAATTGCTAATCTAATCAAATATCAACAAAAATACCGAAAACCTAAGGCATTTACAAATATAGGCACTTTCAATTAATGATCCGACCGTTAGATTTGTTTAAATTGCTAATAAAAGTGTTATGACCAAATTTGAAGATAATCGGATATATTTTGGCATGCAATCCAATAAATATCAACAAAAATATCGAAAACCTAAGGCATTTACAAATATAGGCACTTTCAATTAATGATCCGATCGTTAGATTTGTTTAAATTGCTAATAAAAGTGTTATGACCAAATTTGAAGATAATCGGATATATTTTGGCATGCAATCCAACAAATATCAACAAAAATACCGAAAACCTAAGGCATTTACAAAGATAGGCACTTTCAATTAATGATCCGACCGTTAGATTTGTTTAAATTGCTAATAAAAATGTTATGACCAAATTTGAAGATAATCGGATATATTTTGGCATGCAATCCAACAAATATCAACAAAAATACCGAAAACCTATGGCATTTACAAAGATAGGCACTTTCAATTAATGATCCGATCGTTAGATTTGTTTAAAATGATAATAAAAGTGTTATGACTAAATTTGAAGATAATCGGATATATTTTGGCATGCAATCCAACAAATATCAACAAAAATACCGAAAACCTAAGGCATTTACAAATATAGGCACTTTCAATTAATGATCCGACCGTTAGATTTGTTTAAATTTCTAATAAAAGTGTTATGACCAAATTTGAAGATAATCGGATATATTTTGGCATGCAATCCAACAAATATCAACAAAAATATCGAAAACCTAAGGCATTTACAAATATAGGCACTTTAAATTAATGATCCGACCGTTAGATTTGTTTAAATTGCTAAGTAAAGTGTTATGACCATGTTTGAATATAATCGGAAATATTTTGGCATACAATCCACCAAATGTCTACAAAAAGACCGAAAACCTAAGGAATTTACAAAGATGGACACTTTCAATTAATGATCAGACCGTTAGATTTGTTTAAATTGCTAATAAAAGTGTTATGACCAAATTTGAAGATAATCGGATATATTTTGGCATGCAATCGAACAAATATCAACAAAAATACCGAAAACCTAAGGCATTCACAAAGATTGACACTTTTAATTAATGATCCGACCGTTAGGTTTGTTTAAATTTCTAGGAAAGGTGTCATGACCAAATTTGAAGATAGCCGGATATATTTTGGCATACAATCCAACAAATATCAACAAAAACACCGAAAACCAAAGGCATTTACAAATATAGGCAGTGGAAATTAATGATCCGACCGTTAAATTTGTTTAAATTGCTATGTAAAGTGTTATGACCATGTTTGAATATAATCGGAAATATTTTGGCATGCAAACCACCAAATGTCTACAAAAAGACCAAAAACCTAAGGCATTTACAAAGATGTGCACTTTCAATTAATGATCCGACCATTAAATATGTTTAAATTGCTAATGAAAGTGTTATGATCAAATTTGAAGATAATCGGATATATTTTGGCATGCAATCCAATAAATATCAACAAAAATACAAAAACGTAAGGCATTTACAAATATAGGCACTTTAAATTAAAGATCCGACTGTTAGATTTGTTTAAAATGATAATAAAATAATCAAATATATTTTGACATGCAATCCAACAAATATCAACAAAAATACTGAAAACCTAAGGCATTTACAAAGATATGCACTTTCAATTAATGATCCGACCGTTAGATTTGTTTAAATTGCTAATAAAAGTGTTATGACCAAATTTGAAGATAATCGGATATATTTTGGCATGCAATCCAACAAATATCAACAAAAATACCGAAAACCTAAGGCATTTACAAACATAGGCACTTTCAATTAATGATCCGACCGTTAGATTTGTTTAAATTGATAATAAAAGTGTTATGACTAAATTTGAAGATAATCGGATATATTTTGGCATGCAATCCAACAAATATCAACAAAAATACCGAAAACCTAAGGCATTTACAAAGATAGGCACTTTCAATTAATGATCCGACCGTTAGATTTGTTTAAATTGCTAAGAAAAGTGTTATGACCAAATTTGAAGATAATCGGATATATTTTGGCATGCAATCCAACAAATATCAACAAAAATACCGAAAACCTAAGGCATTTACAAATATAGGCACTTTCAATTAATGATCCGACCGTTAGATTTGTTTAAATTGCTAATAAAAGTGTTATGACCAAATTTGAAGATAATCGGATATATTTTGGCATGCAATCCAACAAATATCAACAAAAATACCGAAAACCTAAGGCATTTACAAAGATAGGCACTTTCAATTAATGATCCGACCGTTAGATTTGTTTAAATTGCTAATAAAAGTGTTATGACCAAATTTGAAGATAATCGGATATATTTTGGCATGCAATCCAACAAATATCAACAAAAATACCGAAAACCTAAGGCATTTACAAATATAGGCACTTTAAATTAATGATCCGACCGTTAGATTTGTTTAAATTGCTAATAAAAGTGTTATGACCAAATTTGAAGATAATCAAATATATTTTGACATGCAATCCAACAAATATCAACAAAAATACCGAAAACCTAAGGCATTTACAAAGATAGGCACTTTCAATTAATGATCCGACTGTTAGATTTGTTTAAATTGCTAATGAAAAGTGTTATGACCAAATTTGAAGATAATCGGATATATTTTGGCATGCAATCCAACAAATATCAACAAAAATACCGAAAACCTAAGGCATTTACAAACATAGGCACTTTCAATTAATGATCCGACCGTTAGATTTGTTTAAATTGCTAATAAAAGTGTTATGACCAAATTTGAAGATAATCGAATATATTTTGGCATGCAATCCAACAAATATCAACAAAAATACCGAAAACCTAAGGCATTTACAAAGATAGGCACTTTCAATTAATGATCCGACCGTTAAATTTGTTTAAATTGCTAATAAAAGTGTTATGACCAAATTTGAAGATAATCGGATATATTTTGGCATGCAATCCAACAAATATCAACAAAAATACCGAAAACCTAAGGCATTTACAAAGATAGGCACTTTCAATTAATGATCCGACCGTTAGATTTGTTTAAATTGCTAATGAAAAGTGTTATGACCAAATTTGAAGATAATCGGATATATTTTGGCATGCAATCCAACAAATATCAACAAAAATACCGAAAACCTAAGGCATTTACAAAGATAGGCACTTTCAATTAATGATCCGACCGTTAGATTTGTTTAAATTGCTAATAAAAGTGTTATGACCAAATTTGAAGATAATCGGATATATTTTGGCATGCAATCCAACAAATATCAACAAAAATATCGAAAACCTAAGGCATTTACAAAGATAGGCACTTTCAATTAATGATCCGACCGTTAGATTTGTTTAAATTGCTAAGTAAAAGTGTTATGACCATATTTGAAGATAATCGGATATATTTTGGCATGCAATCCAACAAATATCAACAAAAATAACGAAAACCTAAGGCATTTACAAATATAGGCACTTTAAATTAATGATCCGACCGTTAGATTTGTTTAAATTGCTAATAAAAGTGTTATGACCAAATTTGAAGATAATCGGATATATTTTTGCATGCAATCCAACAAATATCAACAAAAATACCGAAAACCTAAGGCATTTACAAAGATAGGCACTTTCAATTAATGATCCGATCGTTAGATTTGTTTAAATTGCTAATAAAAGTGTTATGACCAAATTTGAAGATAATCGGATATATTTTGGCATGCAATCCAACAAATATCAACAAAAATACCGAAAACCTAAGGCATTTACAAACATAGGCACTTTCAATTAATGATCCGATCGTTAGATTTGTTTAAATTGCTAATAAAAGTGTTATGACCAAATTTGAAGATAATCGGATATATTTTGACATGCAATCCAACAAATATCAACAAAAATACCGAAAACCTAAGGCATTTACAAATATAGGCACTTTCAATTAATGATCCGACCGTTAGATTTGTTTAAATTGCTAATAAAAGTGTTATGACCAAATTTGAAGATAATCGGATATATTTTGGCATGCAATCCAACAAATATCAACAAAAATACCGAAAACCTAAGGCATTTACAAATATAGGCACTTTCAATTAATGATCCGACCGTTAGATTTGTTTAAATTGCTAATAAAAGTGTTATGACCAAATTTGAAGATAATCGGATATATTTTGGCATGCAATCCAACAAATATCAACAAAAATACCGAAAACCTAAGGCATTTACAAAGATAGGCACTTTCAATTAATGATCCGACCGTTAGATTTGTTTAAATTTCTATGAAAAGTGTTATGACCAAATTTGAAGATAATCGGATATATTTTGGCATGCAATCCAACAAATATCAACAAAAATACCGAAAACCTAAGGCATTTACAAATATAGGCACTTTCAATTAATGATCCGACCGTTAGATTTGTTTAAATTGCTAAGTAAAGTGTTATGACCATATTTGAATATAATCGGATATATTTTGGCATGCAATCCACCAAATATCTACAAAAAGACCGAAAACTAAGGCATTTACAAAGATAGGCACTTTCAATTAATGATCCGACCGTTAAATTTGTTTAAATTGCTAATAAAAATGTTATGACCAAATATGAAGATAATCGGATATATTTTGGCATGCAATCCAACAAATATCAACAAAAATACCGAAAACCTAAGGCATTTACAAATATAGGCACTTTCAATTAATGATCCGACCGTTAGATTTGTTTAAATTGCTAATAAAAGTGTTATGACCAAATTTGAAGATAATCGGATATATTTTGGCATGCAATCCAACAAATATCTAACAAAAATACCGAAAACCTAAGGCATTTACAAACATAGGCACTTTCAATTAATGATCTGACCGTTAGATTTGTCTAAATTTCTAATAAAAGTGTTTTGACCAAATGTGAAGATAATCGGATATATTTATGCATGCATTCCAACAAACATCAACAAAAATATCGAAAACCTAAGACATTTACTAATATAGGCACTTGAAATTAATGATCCGACCGTTAGATTTGTTTAAATTGTTAAGTAAAGTGTTATGACCTTGTTTGAATATAATCGGAAATATTTGGGCATGCAATCCACCAAATGTTTACAAAAAGACCGAAAACTAAGGAATTTACAAAGATAGGACACTTTCAATTAATGATCAGACCGTTGGATTTGTTTAAATTTCTAATAAAAGTATTATGACCAAATGTGAAGATAATCGGATATATTTTTGGCATGCAATCGAACAAATATCAACAAAAATACCGAAAACCTAAGGCATTCACAAAGATTGGCACTTTTAATTAATGATCCGACCGTTAGGTTTGTTTAAATTTCTAGGAAAGGTGTCATGACCAAATTTGAAGATAGCCGGATATATTTTGGCATGCAATCCAACAAATATCAACAAAAACACCGAAAACCTAAGCCATTTACAAATATAGGCAGTTGAAATTAATGATCCGACCGTTAAATTTGTTTAAATTGCTATGTAAAGTGTTATGACCAGGTTTGAATATAATCGAATATATTTTGGCATGCAAACCACCAAATGTCTACAAAAAGACCAAAAACCTAAGGCATTTACAAAGATGGGCACTTTCAATTAATGATCCGACCATTAAATATGTTTAAATTGCTAATAAAAGTGTTATGACCAAATTTGAAGATAATCGGATATATTTTGGCATGCAATCCAATAAATATCAACAAAAATACAAAAAACGTAAGGCATTTACAAATATAGGCACTTTAAATTAAAGATCCGACTGTTAGATTTGTTTAAAATGATAATAAAAGTGTTATGAATAAATTTGAGGATAATCAAATATATTTTGACATGCAATCCAACAAATATCAACAAAAATACTGAAAACCTAAGGCATTTACAAAGATATGCGCTTTCAATTAATGATCCGACCGTTCAATTTGTTTAAATTGTTAATAAAAGTGTTATGACCAAATTTGAAGATAGTCGTATATATTTTGGCATGCAATCCAACAAATATCAACAAAAAGACCGAAAACCTAAGGCATTTACAAAGATAGGCACTTTCAATTAATGATCCGACCGTTAGATTTGTTTAAATTGCTTATGAAAAGTGTTATGACTAAATTAGAAGATAATCGGATATATTTTGGCTATGCAATCCAACAAGTATCAACAAAAATACCGAAAACCTAAGGCATTTACAAAGATATGCACTTTCAATTAATGATCCGAACCGTTAGATTTGTTTAAATCCAACAAATAAAAGTGTTATGACCAAATTTGAAGATAGTCGTATATATTTTGGCTTGCAATCCATCAAATATCAACAAAAAGACCGAAAACCTAAGGCATTTACAAAGATAGACACTTTCAATTAATGATCCGACCGTTAGATTTGTTTAAAATGCTAAAAATAATGTTATGACCAAATTTGAAGATATCGGATATATTTTGGACTGCAATTCAACAAATATCAACAAAAATACCGAAAACCTAAGGCATTTACAAATATTGGCACTTGCAATTAATGATCCGACCTTTCGATTTGTTTAAATTGCTAATAAAAGTGTTATGACCAAATTTGAAGATAATCAGATATATTTTGGTATTCAATCCAACAAATATCAACAAAAATACCGAAAACCTACGACATTTACAAAGATAGGCACTTTCAATTAATGATACGACCGTTAGAATTGTTTAAATTGCTAAAAATAATGTTATGACCAAATTTGAAGATATCGGATATATTTTGGACTGCAATTCAACAAATATCAACAAAAATACCGAAAACTTAAGGCATTTACAAATATTGGCACTTGCAATTAATGATCCGACATTTCGATTTGTTTAAATTGCTAATAAAAGTGTTATGACCAAATTTGAAGATAACCGGATATATTTTGGTATTCAATCCAACAAATATCAACAAAAATAACGAAAACTTGAGGCATTTAGAAACAAAGGCACTTTTAATTAAAGATCCGACCGTCAGATTTGTTTAAATTGCTAATAAAAGTGTAATGACTGTATATGAAGATAATCGAATGTATTTTGTAATACAATCCGACAAATATTAACAAAAATACCGAAAACCTAAGGCATTTATGAACATTGGCACTTACAATTATTGATTCGACCGTTAGATTTGTTTAAATTGATCATAAAAGTGTTATTACCAAATTTGAAGATAATCGAATGTATTTTGGCATGCAATCCATCAAATATTCACAAAGATAGGCACTTTCAATTAATGATCCGACCGTTAGATTTGTTTAAATTTCTAGGAAAGGTGTCATGACCAAATGTGAAGATAGTCGGATATATATCGGCATGCAATCCAACAAATATCAATAAAAATACCGAAATCTAAGGCATTTCAAATATAGGCACTTTCAATTAATGGTCCGACCGTTATATTTGTTTAAATTGCTAATAAAAGTGTAATGACCATATATGAAGATAATCAAATGTATTTTGACATGCAATCCAACAAATATTAACAAAGATACCGAAAGCCTAAGGCATTTACGAACATAGGCACTTACAATTAATGATTCGACTGTTAGATTTGTTTATATTGCTAATAAAAGTATTATAACCAAATTTGAAAATATCGGATATATTTTATCCTGCAATCTAACAAATATCAACAAAAATACCGAAAACCTAAGGCATTCACAAACATAGATACATACAATTAATGATCCGACCATTCGATTTGTTTAAATTGCTAATAAAAGTGTTCTGACCAAATTTGAAGATAATCGGATATATTTTGGCTTTCAATCCAACAAATATCAACAAAAATAACGAAAACCTAAGGCATTTACAAACATAGGCACTTTAATTAATGATCCGACCGTTAGATTTGTTTGAATTGCTATGAAAAGTTTTATGACCAAGGTTAAATATAATCGGATATATTTTGGCATGCAATCTACCAAATGTCTACAAAAAGACCGAAACCACGGGTATTTACAAAGATAGGAACTTTCATTTAATGATCCGACCGTTAGATTTGTTTAAATTGCTAATAAAAGTGTTGTGACCTAATTTGGAGATAATCGGAAATATTTTGGTATGCAATCCAACAAATATCAACAAAAATATCGAAAACCTAAGACATTTACAAAGATAGGCACTTTCAATTAATGATCCTACCGTTAGATTTATTTAAATTGCTAATAAAAGTGTAATGACTATATATGAAGATAATCGAATGTATTTTGACATGCAATCCAACAAATTTTAACAAAAATACCGAAAACTTAAGGCATTTACGAACATAGGCACTTACAATTAATGATTTGACCGTTAGATTTGTTTAAATTACTATGAAAAGTATTACGAACAAATTTAAAGATAATCGGAAATATTTTGGCATGCAATCCAACAAATATCAACAAAAATACAGAAAACCTATGGCATTCACAAACATAGACACTTTCAATTAATGATCCGACCGTTAGATTTGTTTAAATTTCTAATAAAAGTGTTATGACCAAATTTGAAGATAATCGGGTTTATTTTGGCATGCAATCCAACAAAAATCAACAAAAATATCGAAAACCTAAGACATTTACAAAGATAGACACTTTCAATTAATGATCCGTCCGTTAGATTTGTTTAAATTTCTAGGAAAGGTGTCATTACCAAATTTGAAGATAGTCGGATATATTTCGGCATGCAATCCAACAAATATCAATAAAAATACCGAAATCTAAGGCATTTCAAATATAGGCTCTTTCAATTAATGATCCGACCGTTAGATTTGTTTAAATTGCTCATAAAATTGCAATGACCAAATATGAAGATAATCGATTAATTATCCGACCGTTACATTTGTTTAAATTGCTAATAAATGTGTAATGACCAAATATAAAGATAATTGAATTTATTTTGACATGCAATCCAATAAATATTAACAAAAATATCGAAAACCTAAGGCATTTACGAACAGAGGCACTTACAATTAATGTTTGACCGTAAGATTTGTTTAAAATGATAATAAAAGTGTTATGACTAAATTTGAAGATAATCAGATATATTTTGGCATGCAATCGAACAAATATCAACAAAAATACCGAAAACCGAAGGCATTCACAAAGATTGACACTTTTAATTACTGATCCGACCGTTCGGTTTCTTTAAATTTCTAGGAAAGGTGTCATGACCGAATTTGAAGATAGCCGGTTATATTTTGGCATGCAATCCAACAAATATCAACAAAAACACCGAAAACTTAAGGCATTTACAAATATAGGCAGTTGAAATTAATGATCCGATCGTTAAATTTGTTAAAATTACTATGTAAAGTGTTACGACCATATTTGAATATAATCGGATATATTTTGGCATGCAAACCACCAAATGTCTACAAAAAGACCGAAAACCTAAGGCATTTACAAAGATGGGCACTTTCAATTAATGATCCGACCATTCAATATGTTTAAATTGCTAATAAAAGAGTTATGACCAAATTTGAAGATAATCGGATATATTTTGACATACAATCCAATAAATATCAATAAAAATATAAAAAACGTAAGGCATTTACAAATATAGGCACATTAAATTAAAGATCCGACTGTTAGATTTGTTTAAAATGATAATAAAAGTGTTATGAATAAATTTGAGGATAATCAAATATATTTTGACATGCAATCCAACAAATATCAACAAAAATACTGAAAACCTAAGGCATTTACAAAGATAGGCACTTTCAATTAATGATTCGATCGTTAGATTTGTTTAAATTGCTTTGAAAAGTGTTATGAGTAAATTAGAAGATATCGGATATATTTTGGCTTGCAATCCAACAAGTATCAACAAAAATACTGAAAACCTAAGGCATTTACAAAGATATGCGCTTTCAATTAATGATCCGACCGTTAGATTCGTTTAATTTGCTAATAAAAATGTTATGACAAAATTTGAAGATAGTCGTATATATTTTGGCTTGCAATCCCACAAATATCAACAAAAAGACCGAAAACCTAAGGCATTTACAAAGATAGACACTTTCAATTAATGATCCGACCGTTAGATTTGTTTAAAATGATAATAAAAGTGTTATGACTAAATTTGAGGATAATCAGATATATTTTGGCATTCAATCCAACAAATATCAACAAAAATACCGAAAACCTACGGCATTTACAAAGATAGGCACTTTCAATTAATGTTCCGACCGTTAGATTTGTTTAAATTGCTATGAAAAATTTTATGACCAAATTTGAAGATATCGGATATATTTTGGCTTGCAATCCATAAAATATAAACAAAAATACCGAAAACCTAAGGCATTTACAAACATAGGCACTTTCAATTAATGATCCGACCATTCAATTTGTTTAAATTGTTAATAAAAGTGTTATGACCAAATTTGAAGATAATCGGATATATTTTGGCATTCAATCCAACAAATATGAACAAAAATAACGAAAACCTAAGGCATTTACAAATATAGGCACTTTAAATTAATGATCCGATCGTTAGATTTGTTTAAATTGCTAATGAAAAGTGTTATGACCAAATTTGAAGATAATCGGATATATTTTGGCATGCAATCTACCAAATATCAACAAAAATACCGAAAACCTAAGGTATTTACAAAGATAGGCACTTTCAATTAATGATCCGATCGTTAGATTTGTTTAAATTGTTAATAAAAGTGTTATTACCAAATTTGAATATAATCGGATATATTTTGGCATGCAATCCAACAAATGTCTACAAAAAGACCGAAAACCTAAGGCATTTACAAAGATAGGCACTTTCAATTAATGATCCGATCGTTAGATTTGTTTAAATTGCTAATAAAAGTGTTATGACCAAATTTGAAGATAATCGGATATATTTTGGCATGCAATCCAACAAATATCAACAAAAATACCGAAAACCTAAGGCATTTACAAAGATAGGCACTTTCAATTAATGATCCTACCGTTAGATTTGTTTAAATTGCTAATAAAAGTGTAATGACTATATATGAAGATAATCGAATGTATTTTGACTTGCAATCCAACAAATATTAACAAAAATATCGAAAACCTAAGGCATTTACGAACATAGGCACTTACAATTAATGATTTGACCGTTAGATTTGTTTAAATTGCTAATGAAAAGTATTATGAACAAATTTAAAGATAATCGGATATATTTTGGCATGCAATCCAACAAATATCAACAAAAATACAGAAAACCTAAGGCATTCACAAACATAGGCACTTTCAATTAATGATCCGACCGTTAGATTTGTTTAAATTTCTAATAAAAGTGTTATGACCAAATTTGAAGATAATCGGATATATTTTGGAATGCAATCCAACAAATATCAACAAAAATATCGAAAACCTAAGACATTTACAAAGATAGGCACTTTCAATTAATGATCCGACCGTTAGATTTGTTTAAATTGCTATGAAAAGTGTTATGACCAAATTTGAAGATAATCGGATATATTTTGGCTTGCAATCCAACAAATATCAACAAAAATATCGAAAACCTAAGGCATTTACGAACATAGGCACTTACAATTAATGATTTGACCGTCATGTTTGTTTAAATTTCTAATAAAAGTGTAGTGACCAAATTTGAAGATAATCGGATATATTTTGGCTTGCAATCCAACAAATATCAACAAAAATATCGAAAACCTATGGCATTTACAATCATAGGCACTTTAAATTAATGATCCGACCGTTAGATTTGTTTAAAATGATAATAAAAGTGTTATGACTAAATTTGAAGATAATCTGATATATTTTGGCATGCAATCGAACAAATATCAACAAAAATACCGAAAACCTAAGGCATTCACAAAGATTGACACTTTTAATTAATGAGCCGACCGTTAGGTTTGTTTAAATTTCTAGGAAAGGTGTCATGACCAAATTTGAAGATAACCGGATATATTTTGGTATGCAATCCAACAAATATCAACAAAATCACCGAAAACATAAGGCATTTACAAATATAGACAGTTGAAATTAATGATCCGACCGTTAAATTTGTATAAATTGCCATGTAAAGTGTTATGACCATGTTTGAATAAATCAGATATATTTTGGCATGCAAACCACCAAATGTCTACAAAAAGACCGAAAACCTAAGGCATTTACAATGATGGGCACTTTCAATTAATGATCCGACCATTAATTATGTTTAAATTGCTAATAAAAGTGTTATGACCAAACTTGAAGAAAATCGGATATATTTTGGCATGCAATCCAATAAATATCAACAAAAATACAAAAAACGTAAGGCATTTACAAA
This sequence comes from Voacanga thouarsii, assembly GCA_026120185.1. Classification (NCBI taxonomy): domain Eukaryota; kingdom Viridiplantae; phylum Streptophyta; class Magnoliopsida; order Gentianales; family Apocynaceae; genus Voacanga; species Voacanga thouarsii. Next base: position 77,490 of record JANUWF010000059.1, read on the forward strand.
TATAGGCACTTTAAATTAAAGATCCGATTGGTAGATTTGTTTAAAATGATAATAAAAGTGTTATGAATAAATTTGAGGATAATCAAATATATTTTGACATGCAATCCAACAAATATCAACAAAAATACTGAAAACCTAAGGCATTTACAAAGATAGGCACTTTCAATTAATGATCCGACCGTTAGATTTGTTTAAATTGCTTTGAAAAGTGTTATGAGCAAATTAGAAGAAATCGGATATATTTTGGCTTGCAATCCAACAAATATCAACAAAAATACTGAAAACCTAAGGCATTTACAATGATATGCGCTTTCAATTAATGATCCGACCGTTAGATTCGTTTAATTTGCTAATAAAAGTGTTATGACCAAATTTGAAGATAGTCGTATATATTTTGGCTTGCAATCCAACAAATATCAACAAAAAGACCGAAAACCTAAGGCATTTACAAAGATAGACACTTTCAATTAACGATCCGACCGTTAGATTTGTTTAAAATGATAATAAAAGTGTTATGACTAAATTTGAGGATAATCAGATATATTTTGGCATTCAATCCAACAAATATGAACAAAAATAACGAAAACCTAAGGCATTTACAAAGATAGGCACTTTCAATTAATGATCCGACCGTTAAATTTGTTTAAATTGCTATGAAAAGTGTTATGACCAAATTTGACGATTTCGGATACATTTTGGCCAGCAAACCAACAAATATCAATAAAAATACCGAAAACCTAAGGCATTTATAAAGATAGGAACTTTCAATTAATGATAAGACCATTCGATTTGTTTATAATGTTAGGAAAAGTGTTATTACCAAATTTACAAAAAGATTGAAAACCTAAGGCATTTACAAAGATTGAAGCTTTGAATTAATGATCCGACTGTTAGATTTGTTTAAATTGCTAAGTAAAAGTGTTATGACCAATATTTGAAGATAATCGGATATATTTTGGCATTCAATCCAACAAATATCAACAAAAATAACGAAAACCTAAGGCATTTACTAATATAGGCACTTTAAATTAATGATCCGATCGTTAGATTTGTTTAAATTGCTAATGAAAAGTGTTATGACCAAGTTTGAATATAATCGGATGTATTTTGGCATCCAATCTAACAAATATCAACAAAAATACCGAAAACCTAAGGCATTTACAAAGATAGGCACTTTCAATTAATGATCCGACCGTTAGATTTGTTTAAATTGCTAATAAAAGTGTTATGACCAAATTTGAAGATAATCGGATATATTTTGGCATGCAATCCAACAAATATCAACAAAAATACCGAAAACCTAAGGCATTTACAAACATAGGCACTTTCAATTAATGATCCGACCGTTAGATTTGTTTAAATTGCTAATAAAAGTGTTATGACCAAATTTGAAGATAATCGGATATATTTTGGCATACAATCCAACAAATATCAACAAAAATACCGAAAACCTAAGGCATTTACAAATATAGGCACTTTCAATTAATGATCCGACCGTTAGATTTGTTTAAATTGCTAATAAAAGTGTTATGACCAAATTTGAAGATAATCGGATATATTTTGGCATGCAATCCAACAAATATCAACAAAAATACCGAAAACCTAAGGCATTTACAAATATAGGCACTTTCAATTAATGATCATACCGTTAGATTTGTTTAAATTGCTAATAAAAGTGTAATGACTATATATGAAGATAATCGAATGTATTTTGACATGCAATCCAACAAATATTAACAAAAATAACGAAAACCTAAGGCATTTACGAACATAGACACTTACAATTAATGATTTGACCGTTAGATTTGTTTAAATTGCTAATGAAAAGTATTATGAACAAATTTGAAGATAATCGGATATATTTTGGCATGCAATCCAACAAATATCAACAAAAATACCGAAAACCTAAGGCATTTACAAACATAGGCACTTTCAATTAATGATCCGATCCGTTAGATTTGTTTAAATTGCTAAGAAAAGTGTTATGACCAAATTTGAAGATAATCGGATATATTTTGGCATGCAATCCAACAAATATCAACAAAAATACCGAAAACCTAAGGCATTTACAAATATAGGCACTTTCAATTAATGATCCGACCGTTAGAT
>JANUWF010000064.1:5000-27500 GCA_026120185.1 Voacanga thouarsii
TTGATCTTTCTTTTTTTTAATTGGATTAGTACTGGGACGCATATATCAAAAGCTCAGTGTGCAATTTGAATGAGATAGATTTTTTTTTAAATTCAAAGTAATTGAGGTTACACAAAATCGGAGCCAGAAAAAGAAAGCATTTAATCAGGAAAAGTCTTATATCAGGGTAATTTTTTTAAAGTTAAATTCCATTTTTATCGTACAAGAAACATATGGTACTCTATTCCATGTAATGGATCGGGTCGAAAAACCAGACCCAGTCTCTCTTGGAATCCTGAATATGGCAATAAATGTACTAATCCACATATGTCTCTCTCCCATCAATAGTACTAGTTGAAGTAATGAAAATTCCCCTATTTGTTTGATGGATGAGAAATGCGAAACGAAAAAGGGATAGAAAAAAAAAAAAAGATCCCCCGTTGGGAATGAAATTCTGCTTCCTGTCCCCCTTTCACAGAAAATGGAGAGATGAATTGATGTATTTATTGAATCCGTCGGGACTGACGGGGCTCGAACCCGCAGCTTCCGCCTTGACAGGGCGGTGCTCTGACCGATTGAACTACAATCCCAGGAAAATTAGGTGTACAGCCTAAAAATTCTTATTTCATTCGAACCATTTAGTTTCGCCGTGTTGTAACAGAGACACGAATGATATACTATATTATTATATAATTATAATTAAAATACAATTTTATATATTTTATAATTAAAATACAGTAGACTCATAGTGGGCTAGGCTAATTCATGAATTGAATCAAATCAAATGGGCCCTTTTAACTTAACTAAAGAGTCACGCTCTTTAAACGCCCTAAGAAAGAGGCTTAAGTCATCGCTTCAAATGCTTTTTTATTTTCCACGAAACTCCTGTCTTAGTCTTCATTTTTAAGCAGAGGATATAAATATGAAAAAAAAATGTAACCGCCTGGCGAGTAGTTTTTTTTAGTTTTTAAGTGGAATGTTCATTATGATGATAAGTAGTCGATTAGGAGAACTGCTATGTCACTACAGGGTATACTCTTCCTCATGTTTCATTATTCATATTTTATGTCCTGGGACATAGATATTCTAGCTACCCCATTATGAATCGCCAAAGTCTTCCTACTTCTCCATTTTCCAATCAGATCCGAAAAATGATAAATCAATCAAAAGTCAGTGGACCTGAATTGAATCATGACTATATAAGCTATTCTGATATTAAGAGATTCAATATAGATGAGTGGAAGCGGACCTTTGATTTCCTTGGACCACGCAAGAATTCGTCGTCCGATTGAATCTGCTTGGTCCTGGATGCTCTATAGGAATCCATCGCTATTCCTTTCCAAAGGTTCATTCCGAGTCACAAGAGCAATCTCTTTTTTTTTAATGATTTTTTTCTTTTTGTTATGGTAATGCAATGCAAGAGGTCGGAAATCAGGTTTTTTCTGATGATGAAAAGAGCTTTTATCTTATGTGAAATTTATGAAAACCCGAAATGTCGGTAATGTTAGAAGACGACTGTCGGTATCTGACCATCAGATACCTACGGTCGGTATATCTTTGAAAGCTCAGACGGAGAGAATAAACGGACTCCTCGAGGGCGTTAAGCTAAGCCACTTTAGTGCAAACCAGAAGGACTGGAGCTGTTGGATGTTGCTCAGTGCTGCTATAACTTAACAACCAAAAAGCTCTGCGTCGAACTTCAGCCCCTTCGAGTTGGCCACGGGGGAACAGCCTCTGCTCTGACGCCCCACACCATTGCGACAGGAGGGGGCTAGCCCATACACCCACTGCACGGGTGGAATACTACTTAGTCAAGTAGAAAAGCCAACCTGAGAGCGAGGCAAGCCGGGAACGGGCTGAGACTTACGATTCGAAGACCAAGTCAGAGACTACTGGACGTCTCGCAGAGCGACTCTCAACGAGGACGTTGAGACTGTTCGAAAAAAAAAAAGATTTTTTTGCTTAATCCGCCTTTACTAAAGATCAAAGAGTACACTTGTACTCCGGCTAATAAGGGAAAGGTTTTTTTAAATCCAAGTTTGACTCTGATTAGATCCTTAGCGCAAGCGCTAAGTAAGCAAGCTACCTTATGTAAAAACCGAGGAAAATAACGTCAAGTAGAAACGAACAAGGTCTTAGGCACGATCACTATATCTTTTCTTTTTCTTTATCTCTCCTCTATGGAAAGAGGTGATGGTACGTGACGTGGTATACCTGATCGTTTAGTCAACGAGACGGTACGTACGACATAGCTCCATCTATATGTTCTTTAGAGCTAGAACCAATCAATAGAATGAAATGAAATAATGGTAAGCCTAGGGCGACGAACATGGCTCAAGAGTGTTTATACAAAGCCCTTCTCTTCTTCACTCAAAGAGGTAATGCACCCTTTGATTGAATGGTACTTTCTTTATAATTATTATATAATTATAAAGAATGAATCTTTTGAAGTTATACGAACTTTCTAAAATAAAATGCCACGCTCCGCGTGTCACGAGATATGGAGCGTTCTAATTGAAGAGTCGTACCTCTCGGACTTCTTACGGTAAAGGCCAATGCACTGCCAGAGCCAGCGCGGTGGCAAACACGCTGTGCTGTAAGCTAAGCCCTTAACGGCCTTGTAGACGGAGGAGATATATAAAGTGTGCCGTGCGTAATTCATAAGAAAGTAGAATAGCACCAGTATGTTAATTTCACTTAGCCTGCCTCTCCCATGACTTTCCGGATCAACCAACCCTGATCTGCCCTCGCAAGTCTCTCTTGCATTTTGGGGGAGCAGAGCATGCAGCAAAATCGAGCAATGGATCTTAGAAGAATTCCACTTTGAAGCACGACTCTTTCTATTTCTGCGCTGGCATGGCATTTGAGTTGTCTCCCTTCCTCTTTCAATCGAAAGAGTCGACGCAGATAGCTCCGGTGCCCCCGCTTCTGCCTCTATCAGGCGGCGACAGCCCCCACCTCCACAGCATGGAGGAGCTGCTTCTTAATCCGCACTACAACCAAAAAAAATGTTCTCCAGATCGATATATGATGCTAAACCGAGACCGAGATAGAGAGAGGGCTGCCCCTTTGTTGTCTCGAAGAGACAAAAGCACTCATATGAATGGTGCTAATTCCCACGTTCTTTCTAGTCTCGTTTGGTTTCGAGAGCCTCCCTCTCCCCGTCCCTGACTCGTCTTTTGAAAGCCGTCATCCTGGATTTTTTTCCGTATGCCGGGGAAAGTACCTCACCTTTCTACATTTATTATTATTAAAATATCCTCGGGTCTCTATAAAACAGAATGAAAAGCCCGGGGAAAGCACAAACAAAAGGAGAGAGGAAAAGTAGAAAGGGGGGAAGAAGTCTAGTGCTAGTTTTTACTGACGACACTTCTTTATCTAACTTTCATTTTTGAGTGCTTTCTTTGTTCGGATTGAAAGAAAGAAAAAACTTCCCTTTCTTTCTTTTTTTTATCCCTTCGACGAATTTCGGCTATGACCAATGCCCCACTAGCTGAATAGGCGTAAGAAAGCTACCCGAAAAAAGGCAAAAGGTGCACCTTGGATTGAACTCGACGAATTGCGTTTTGCCAGAGAGATTTTTTTAGAAAGATTCTCCATTGGTAATTCAAAAATAGAAAGAATCTAAATTCTAAATAAAGGCGCATACGCGGGAAGGGGGCCCAATACTTCTTCATTCAGGGGGGGGAGACTAGCCTCCTTACTTCCCACTGGGCGAGAGGTGCACCTAACCCACCTACCCACTCATCAATCACGGTGTTCAGCTGACTTGCACTGATAGACCCCTATTGTATTGGAATTAGGCGCCCATCTTTTTACTGTTGTCAATTAATCTCTTCAATGTTCGATTCTACTCTATGTTAGAACATTTCTGTGAATGCTATTTTGATCTAAGTGGTCTTATTCTGTGTCCCGTGCTAGGAAGCATTACTCCTCTTTTCATTCCAAATTCAAGAATACGACCGATACGATTGATTGGTCTGTGCGTCTCTCTTATTACTTTTTTGTATCCCCCTGTTCTTCGGATACAATTCGATCCTTCTACGGCCAAATCTCAATTTGTGGAAAGCCTTCGATGGCTTCCTTATGAAAACATAAATTTTTATTTGGGTATAGACGGTATCTCTTTATTCTTCGTGATATTGACCACATTTCTGATCCCTATTTGCATTTTAGTGGGTTGGTCTGGTATGAGAAGTTATGGGAAAGAGTATATTACAGCATCTCTAATTCGTGAATTTCTAATGATTGCCGTGTTCTGCATGCTGGATCCTCTACTATTCTATGTTCTTCCCGAAAGTGTGCTAATCCCTATGTTGTGCGGAGCTGAGCATCTTCTATTCGCTGGGATAAAGCTTTTCCTCTGCAGGGGCCTTGTGCAGTAAACCCCCTACGGGCGGTCTCGTAAAGTAGTCCCCGCGAAGCTTTCGGGAAGAGGGGTAGTCTTGTGTGTAAGCATAGCATTTCTGGTCGAACCCGCCCAACCCAACTAAGAAGAACCGAACCTGACAGACACATCTTTTTCCTTTTGGGAGGGTACTCCGAGGAGTGGGTACCTTGTAGGACCTCGACCCGCCTACTCGGGTCTTGTATGGATATGCAGGAAGGGGTGCTCCTAGGTGTGTGTAGGGGTTGTGTTTGTTCGCGAGAATGGATTCCTCGTCAAGTCAGTTTGGGGGGTGTGGACACACTTGCGCGAATTCGGGTAACGGCTACAAGGGAGAAATCGAAAGGAAACTGTACCCGACCAGGGATGGACGTAAACTCGTAAGCTACCGAGGGTAGGGATAATCGTCCAGGTCTTATTGTGAAAGAAAAAAGCCGCCCCGCCACAGCAGGCGGGTTGCTTCCTCTGTCGTCGCCGGGGAGTTCTTGGCGAGGAGACCTTAGGATAAGTTGCTAAAATAAAGGGAGGGAGGAGCGACCCGTTTAGTAAAATTCCGAAGAAAGACTGTTGGCAGCAGATGGAGACATTTTTTTTTGGCCCCTTCAAAAGGAAATGCGGGCAGGGTAGAGCTCGGCAGAGGGTTCGAGAATAGGGTAGGGTCCTGTCCTTAAGATTCAGATAAGAAAAGAGTTACAAACTTTTACCTCCGTACAAGTTCCGGCCAGGATGATTGGGAAGATCAAACCAATTTGAACCGCTCACATCACAGTAGTAGTAGCGTAAAGGCCGTAAGTCGGGGGGCGGCCATAAAAGGCTATTACTTTCACACCTCTCTCTCTATCTATAGATAGAGAGATCCGCTGCGTGAGCAACCCGACCGTGCCTTACATGTGCTCTACAGGCCGCACTCCATCTTTTTTGCCAACGAGCCCGTTTTCTTTTGATTTTGAAGACGGGCGTTACGTTCGGTTCGAAAGGCATGGTTTTCAGTATGTCTCCAGATAGGGCCCCACTAGTCCGGCTAGCTAGTGAGCGGTTCTTTCGGGCGGGAAGCAGGCCGGGCCCTACGGGCGGGCATCCCCCGCAACGCAAGCACCATTGTTCGCCACCACCCGAGAAGCAAAAGATTCGAGAGTCCAGGCTTAAAATACATGCATAGATAGTGGTCTAATGCCAAGGCCGACGACTGAAGCTCGGGACGGAGCCGTATGAGGCGGAAGTCTCACGTACGGTTCTCTGAGAAGGGAGTGGCTACCTACTGGAGCTTCGACCAACCACCACCGGTCAATTCCGCTTTGGGGTCACCCCTTACTCTACCATTATTATAGGGGTATGGGGTTCGAGACAAAGAAAGATCAAGGCAGCATATCAGTTTTTCCTTTATACTTTACTTGGATCTGTTTTTATGCTATTAGCTATTCTGTTGATTCTTCTCCAAACAGGAACAACCGATTTACAAATATCATTAACCACAGAATTTAGTGAGCGGCGCCAAATCTTTCTATGGATTGCTTCTTTCGCCTCTTTCGCCGTCAAAGTGCCTATGGTACCAGTTCATATTTGGTTACCCGAAGCTCATGTAGAGGCACCTACGGCAGGATCCGTCATCTTGGCAGGAATTCCTTTAAAATTGGGAACCTACGGGTTTTTAAGATTTTCAATACCCATGTTTCCCGAAGCGACACTTTGTTCCACTCCTTTCATTTATACTTCAAGCGCGATTGCTATAATATATACTTCCTCGACCACTTTAAGACAGATCGATCTTAAGAAGATCATTGCTTACTCCTCAGTAGCTCATATGAATCTGGTGACTATTGGTATGTTTAGTCGGGCGGCGGCCGTTAGGTCACCTATTTTGAGTTATGGACACACAAGGCCAAAACATGTGTGCCGGGCGTGCGACCCATCAACCTACTAGCAATGGGGGAGAAAACATAGCATGTCGCAATAAAAGCTTGATTCGAGGCGTCAGCAAAACACTGCCGTCTGTTCCAAAAACAAAAGCCCCTTAGCGCCCCGGGACGGGAGTGGGGGACGGCCCTACGCGCAGGCAACAGCAGCACCGGCTCTACGAAGTCAGAATCGAATCTTTCTGTTGGCTTTCCCAATTCATTCGTGAATAAGAATTCAAGGGCGTGAAGCGAGTGCTTCTAGCTGCTTCGCCTGCTTCTTATTATATTATATTATTTATTTTATGGCGGCTATGTTTTCGTGGTGGAAATGAACGAAAAGCGATATAAACGTGCTATTTTCAAATCGATTGATAGATAGCCTGATCTGTTCTGATAGATCAAAAGAGATAGAAAGGGAATCTATCAAGAATAAGGGGGAATCTCCTATTTCTATCTATTGATGAGACAACTATCTATTCTTGATCCATCAGAAAGAAATCGATATGTATCTTATGGAGTCTACATCGTACGTAGAGCGCCCGAGCGCTTTTTAGGCCAACTCAGTTCTCTTATCCATCGGTCCAATGTACTGGGCTCATCTCATGGAGGGAAAAGCCAAAATGTAGTTTGTCTTGTTCGCCGCCTCGACGCATTCCCTTCTCTCCCCGGTATCGTCCCACACAGAAAGAAAGAGCGCGGAGCCCCGGCCCGACCTGTAGGTCCGCTAACGTAAAGCGAGGAGTTGAGCCTGAACTGGCGAACCGAAGTCACTTTCGGAACCATACTTCCTACAGCTAACATGTGTCCAGTCCCGCGGGAACGCGCAGCGCAAACGAAGGTGAGTTGCTATACCGAATCCCCCGCTGGCCATCGGGGACCGAGTGGTAAGGCCGTGATCTGCAGGGGAAAATCTAACTCATTCTTCCATTGGGGACAGGTGCACGAACGACAACTCCAAACGTCACACATCCGCCGCCTACCTACCGTTTAGGTGACACCAGCGAGATCCAGCTAAGGTAAGGAACTTCGTGTCGCGGCTCCTCCACTCCGCTGCGGTCTCATGAACTGAACTTCGTTGCCTTCCCGCGCGCGAAGCGAATAGGCGCTGTGCCGTGGGTCAGTTTCGGGGCGGGGAGCCGAAGAGAGACAAAAAGAATGATTCATTTGGATCGACGAGCTTTTTCAGCCCAAAAACTAAGAATCAATGGAATGTCTGTCTATCCTATTCTATCTGTATATCTAGGGGATCTATCTATACATATACAAGTTTTTTTATGGCATGATATGATCGCCTAGCCGTAGCCGCATATCAGCTGCGCTCAATATGCGGGACGGGATTTCTGTTGTATCAGATCTTTTGGAAAGCTTTTGGACCTAGCGAAAAGGACTCTAAGCCTTCACGCAAGCAAGCGCGAGAGAAGCAAGCAAAGTAGAAGTAGAAGCTTTGCCAGAAGCAAGACGAGGAAGCAGAGCTGTCTACGAAGCGGTAGCTTCTCCCGACCGACTAAAATACAACAGTCGAGACCTACTTTGATTCAAAAGAAAGGCGAAGGGTTTGGCAACAAGCAAACGGCTTTCTATCATAGTTGCAAGGGTTCCAAACCTTAACTACTTAAGTACCAAAGGCTACTTTCGATTGGTTTCATAAGGGGGCTGTTCACTACAAGCTATCAGCGCTGAGCGCTGTCTTAGATTGAAGGTCGACTTATCTTATTTCCGTTCAATCTCTAAGGCGGGTTTCCGCTGAGAACGGAATAATGTTCGTGTCCAAAGGTGAACAAAGCCCTAGCTTCTAGAGTTCGCTGCTTTTCCCAGGCCGGAGAAGGGCTTATACTGCTCGCCTTTGTTTGATATGTTCATTCAGTACCAATACAAACAAAAACTACGCCAAAATGGAAGGGCCACTATAGAAGCTAGAAGTAGTAGCCTTATAGTAGTCGGCCTAACCAAAGCGTCACGACAACATAAAATTAGCCTTATGAATGGAATCTTAAGTAGGAGGCTTAGCCCGCCCGCCTACCAATCAAAGAGGCTGAGAGTAAGCGTAAGCTCGCCCGTAAGCTCTTCGAGCTTCCCTTCATTTGCTTCGCGGGAGCCGCACAGCACATAGCTGGAAGTCAGAGGGCCCATACTACTTGCCTAACCCTTCGCTCCGAGGGACCGTAGATCGGAAAGCGCCTTCTAAACCACCCCATTCATCCAAAAGAGAAGGGAAGGGGCCTATGTATTTGCATGAACCCTGCAGATTTAACCCTATCTACACCCGGAACCACTCCCCTAGCGGTCCTGCCACCACGTCGCAGAACGGGAGCTCGTGTGGAACCTTTTATTTCTGGCGTAACAGCGGTAAAACGTAACAAAATATTATGGCCGCCTAACATAGGGGCCGGAGGTACGGTAAACTCGGCCAAAATATGACACCCGAAGGGCCCGGCACGCACAATCCTATCCTATCCGAGGCCGAGTTTACCCCTTGCACTTCGGACAGCCGTCCGTAGCATCATAAGGAGGACCTCCCTTTCGAGGCCGCTAAGGAAAGAGTACGGTACATAGGAAGTTGGTCTTTCTCAACGTGGTGTATAGCACGAAAAACCTTTCGATACAAGATAGGGCCGTTCACATGAAAGAAAAAATTTTGCCTTTCTTCTCTTCTTTCTCTTTCCCCCTCGGGAAAGAGAAAGAGGGTCTTATGGGGGAGGGGAAAGGCTTGGGCCTACCTATCCCGATAGGACCCCATAAAAGAACGGGAGCTGTTGAGAGGTTCCATATTGCCGAGACGAAGGGCAGCACTTCTGTACGTGATCGTAGTATGTCACGTCGTCTCGTCCCCGCTGCATCGAAGAGTACCTATGCACTATGTTCCGGTTCACTGATAAGGAAGATAGATTTGGGGTGGGGGTCTACGATGTGATACTCAAGTATGACCCGGGGAGATAATGCTAACTATGGGTAGGAAGCAGGAACCATTATGTAAAAAATTTCGGGGGGATTACAGATCTCTTATACTACCATCGATCGACAGAGCGGAACGACCAGAAAAAGAAGTTAAGTTAGAAAGCCGTATGATAGGTGGTAACTATCTTGTACGGTTCGGGGGGTAATCGGCGTACTCCGGGGAGGGGAATCTTTGGCTCTATCGAACATACAGGGAATTGGAGGTAGCATTTTACCGATGTCAAGTCATGGACTGGTTTCTTCAGCCCTTTTTCTATGTGTTGGTGTTCTATATGACCGACATAAGACTCGACTTGTTAGATATTACGGAGGTTCAGTGAGCACCATGCCGAATCTCCCTACCATTTTTTTCTTTTCCACTTTGGCCAATATGAGTTCACCTGGTACTAGCAGCTTTATCGGGGAATTTCTCATCTTAGTAGGAGCTTTCCAAAGAAATAGCTTAGTAGCCACATTAGCAGCGCTTGGGATGATTTTAGGCGCGGCCTATTCCCTTTGGCTATATAATCGCGCGGTTTCTGGGAATTTAAAACCCGATTTCCTCCATAAATTCTCCGATCCAAATGGCAGAGAAGTTTCCATATTTATACCTTTTCTTGTTGGAGGGGCGACCGCCCGTTAAACTACCAAAGAAACAAGGGTAAACCAATGTGATCATGACATTGTAGGTGCTTGCGATGGGACGGATGCGACTTCCCTCAGTTGGTTTGGGGGGCATAGCCCGTTGCAGAAGTCCCCCCTTTTTTTTATCCATTTCTTTAGTCTTTAGGGAGCTGACTTTACTAAACTAAAAAAATAAGGCTCGCGCTAGGCGCTTACCTTTTTTTTGGCGTCGCCCTATCTTGCTGGGTGGGACCGATAGAAAGAAAGGGGATGGGGGGCAACCATGCATGGTACTTCTCGACCCTGTCTCCGAGGGACAGTTGAACGAGCGACTCATGAATGCTGCCGGGTCGGACGAGCCAATAACTCGAACGCGTTCGGTCTGTTTTTTGAGCAAGAATCACAGCCTTACCTTATCTTCACCATGATACGGACTCCAAGTTCTTATGGCAGAGCACGAGGAGATTTATCATCAATATGATGATGGGAATGGAAACCAGAAGCACGACTGGGGTCTTCGTGGTCCAAGATAATCAAACCATCAGTAACAGTAACGTAAGCATGAGACTTTTTGGTAGTACCGGTGAACCAGATGGCCGCGGCGATGGAATCTGGGACGGAGGACTTGTAGTATCTCTCTAGATCTGGCAAAAGCGAAAGAACCCCTAACATAATTCGAATGGAGGCTGACCTCTTTTTTTTATTGATTCAATACAATAGGGGAAAAGATCGTACAGTTCCCTACCGAGACAAACTCTCAACGGATCCTCCGCGCGCTGGGCATACCTCTTCCCGCGTCTTTCTCGTGGCGGGAACAGAACAACAGAGAAAGACCCAGCCGACCGGCCCAGGGCTCGAGGGCGAGCTTTATTTATTTAAGAGAGAATGGGGAGTGAATCGAAAGGCTTCCGTTTCCGTTCTTGTTTGGGGGCTTTCGGGCCCCGATCGATCTTTTTCGTAGTTGAGAAGGGGGAAGGAGTCTAAATCAATGGACATTAATGAACCATCATTGATGGACGTTGCACATGACACGATCAATTCGACTCAAGGTCCGGCGCTAATAGAAGTTGCTTACTTTCCTAGTAGCGAAGGAAAAGGGCAGGGCTTTTTTCGTATTAATAGTGGGCGGGTCTCATGAGATCTATGCCGGCCGTAGGAATCAAACGAAGGTCGAAGGACCATTCGATTCATTAAGGGGCATAGCGGCGCCCTCGCTTGGCGCCCGGACCTAGCAGCAGACGGGCGGGCCGTGCCTGAATTCAGACCAGATCAGACTCTTCTGTCTTTGAGCTGCTCCCACGCACGCAGACCGGAAGATCTCACTTGTCCTGGACTGGACAAGTACGTAGAGATCTTCGTGGGACCGTGGAGGGAGTCTCAATCGATCTTTTCTAGGATTCCTTATCACGCCACACATGGAGATCTTTCCATTGATAGATAAGAGGCCCCCTTTAAAAAAATTCTTAAGGGTTAGGTTACTTACCTGCTTCTACGGAAGAGGTTGACTTTGTACCGCCCGGAGGTCATATAGATCGGAATCCGGAGCGATAAGAACGAAAGGGTTGGTATGGCCACAGCTACGACTACTGGCGCTTCAAAAGGCTTAGATTCTAAGGGCGCTACTGAAAGCCTTTTTTTAGGTCGTGTAATAGGGGAGGTGTAAGCCTCGAAAGCCTTTTTCGGTAGGGCGAGCAGCCCTTAAACCAAAAAAAATGGAACCCTTCCCCTATTCCTTTTATGCATTTCATTCTCTATTTGGCCCGCTTCAAACAAAATGAGAAAAAAGGGTCGGTCAATAGCATAGCTCTTTCTTTCCCTGGTCTCCTTTCGAAGGAGAGGCCTTCGCATTCCTAATCCGGTAGGGCCGGACGGCTTTGTTTGCCCCAGCTTGGCGAATCGCATCCCCGCACAACGACATTGTGTGCGCCCCTTACCGTTCTCGCTCAGTCTTTCAACGGCTGGGAAGGCAGTCGTAGAAGCGAAGCCTATCGCCACGCCGACCATCAAATAGGAGATTGGGCCCCTTCTCAAAGATTTGATGGAATGGCCCACCCCACCCAAGAGTGCTTATGTCATAGGGGAACTCGTAGCTGGAAACAATCCTTATGGTTTGTTTTGATATCCGGTAGGAATAATAAGGAATCAAAGTCCAGGTTGGTTGGTGAGCCTAGTGATAGGAGACTATCTAGCTTGGTTCGGAGAGCACTTGTTGGGTTAAAGATTTTTTTGTTGCTAAATGTTACGGCCTAAATGCTGAACTATTGACTCTACTTGTTCGGATGGGTGTTCACCCCAAAGTGTTCCCGGACCGCATGCATACATCCGTAAGTAACTTAGTGCAACATGGCAAATTTCATTGAGAGGAATCAGCAAAGAAAAGAAAAACGGGTCAACAACATCTTTATGTGTATTTGAGAGATTGTCCTCGGGCTGAGGAGTGTCCACATGAGTTCGTTGAGGTGTCTACACGGGCCTGTGGTCCTCTTTTATATTCTGTCGAGAGTTCGGGTTGCTCCACCTAAATTAAGTAGAACGAATTGGAAATGAAAAGGGAGAGGACATTTACTTCTTAAGGTCGCTTTCCTGACCCGGGCTTTCATCCTTTTCAGCCTATCAGGAAGAGCTAACCACTAGTGATAGGGCAAAAATCGGGGGGAAGGACAAAGGAAAGAGCGATGTATACATTATTGTTTTTTCCATCTAGCTTTTCTACTACTATCCGAATAGAGCTGCTTTACACCCAGAACGATTGTTTTTTCGTTATAATAGGAAGAAAGCATCAAATCCGAAGAATAGCGTAGTATAGATGTGGCCTTGGGAATGGGAATCCAATTTAATTTCCTTCTTCTCCTGGTTCTCATTGGCATAAGGCTCTAGTTCGACTAGCTTGAAGGTGGGAAATTTTGCTTAGCAGTAGGAATTCTCTTCAAAAAAAAGACAGAATAAGGCGAAAAAGAAAAGAAGAAGGCATTAATGCCAAGAATTTCTATTTTTAGATGCTTTGAATAGCGTAGTCAAACTAAAGTAGCCAAGCAAGGGAATCACCTTCTGACCTTCTGAGATGGGAGGCTGGGGCTGTTATCTTCCTTACCCTTTTTACTTTCTTTGGTTGGTGCTATCTTATAATATAATAAGTAGTTGATCCCACGTGCTATCCTCAAGTCTTTTTAGTCTTCTTGGACCCGAGGGGGGGCAACTCAATAAGTATGGTCTCAAACAGTCTCCCAGAGCGTAATTTGAATAGAGTTAATGTTGTCTTTGATGGGCTCGGATCCTTTTCATGATTTCATGTGAAGAGCCACCTTTGGCGGATTGCTCCATCCGGTCATTGCTAACCTGATCGTAGACCACCCTCGCCCGAAGCGTACATCCCATGGACGCCTCCTCGCATTGGGAGCTTTTCCGTTTAGAGGTAACCCGGAGAGGGTACAAAAATAAATAACCATACTTATCCTCCCTATAAGCGCTATTCAGGCCGTTACTCGTCACCCTGAGGGTAGGACGATGTCTTGGTCCCGTCATATAGGCAACCTGCTTCCTTCAGCCTCCCGTGCGCGCAGGCGTGTGTTTCCGGTCTAGCCGGTTCCAACGGCATCTAGATGCTGGTGAGTGCGGTGCGAATGTAGCCTTAGTCTCGCTGTGTTCCACAGCTTCGCCTCGCCATTTCGCTATTTCTAGTTCTAGCGGGAATGAATGAATCGGCAGAGGCAGGGGTACCGGCTGTAGTGTCTGGAACTGATGTTTACAGTGATGTGTCTTACTTGTATGATAATGGGATATTTTATTATCCATAGTCAGAAGTGGTAGAACTGACTGTTCGGACAGTTCTGGACAACAAGCACTTTGTAAAGGAATAGCCATTTCGGCATGAGCTAGACGAGTTGGAGGTGCTAATAACTGGACAGTGAGATGCAGGTGTTGGGCTCTCGGAAGCCCACAGCTTCTGCTTCAGAGTGGCATTGGAACAGCCTTGTCGAAGAGCTAAAAGCTCAGTCGAAAGGATTAGTACCCCCCCAAGAGGTCCGCAGTTCCCAGTGGGCCTCGGCTCTTTATAAGATCGTCCCGAAGGAGGGGGAGAATTGGGTGGCAATTTCCGAGCTTATAGCAGCGGTACAAAAAGAAGGAACGAATAGTGCTATATTTAATAGGGTTCTGGAAGAAGTTGTCAAATGTAAAAAATGAATCGTTCTATTTTTCCTTTGAATTCCTCATATATATTCTATGAATTTCATTTCGCACCGGAAACTATTCTAGGAGAAGTTCGAATCCGTTCCGTTCGGATATTGATTGGTCTTGGTTTGACATGGTTTACGTGTTACTGGTTCCCGGAAGAGTTAATATCTCCATTAGCTAAACCCTTTCTTACCCTGCCTTTGGACTCGTATTTTGTTCGTACACAATCAACGGAGGCCTTCCCGACATATGTTGCAACGTCGCCAATAGCATGCTCTTACTTCGTCTTTCCCTTAATAAGTCATCAAATTTGGTCCTTTTTGATCCCCAGTTGCTATAGGGAACAAAGGACGAAATACAATCTCTTCCTCCATTTAAGTGGTTATTGCTTCTCCTTGTTCCTGTTCCTAACTCTTTCCCGGGTAGTTCCCAATGTTTGGCACTTTCTATACTTCATGGGTGCAACATCAACAAATTCGCTCATGATCAAGTTACAACCTAAGATCTATGACCATATTATGTTAACTGTTCGTATTTTGTTCATTCCATCGGTATGCTCCCAGGTACCTGTAATTGTGATCTGTTTGCTAGAACCCAGGGGTCTTTCTGTAGAAACCTCCACGAACAATCGTCGTTTTTTGATGGTTTTTCCGCTTCTCACAGCTGCTCTTTCCACACCTCCGGATATCTGGTGCCAAATTGTCGCCCGTTTCCTTATTTATTTGATAATAGAGTTGGCTATCTCTGTAGCATCGATTGTACAAGTTCGTGAAGAGGGCTGGACGAGTGGAATGAGGGCGTTAAGAATCGACAAAAAAGAAGAGTATATTTTGCAGGGTTCGTAGAAGTAGCGGAATGTTCCCCACCTGGGGATGAAGCCGGAACTGAGACTACCAGTCAACCGGCCCCGGAAGACTCGGTAGCACCAAGCTCTACGGAGTCTCGGTCTGCTTCCACCTCATTAGAGGGGCATGCCTCATCCTCTGATGAGGAATTGGATTCTGCTTCGTCTGAATGGCGATCCCCCTCCTCTTCTCTTAGTCCATCATCTACCGATGGTTCTCCCAAGCAGGAGAGCTTGGAAGTTCTCTCGGCGGACCTGCGGGACCTTTGGATCAAGGAGATCATTCGTACAATGAATGAATCCTTAGAGATAATGGATCCCAAAGGAGAATTTGGGAAAATTCCGGAAGAGGAGCTTATCGCAGCTTTAAGGCTGCGTGACCCTTTTCTTTCCCGTGGAGACGTAGAGGAGATAGTAAAAGCTCTAAGGGTTACACCATGGCCAAATGCCATGTAAGCCGATAGAGCCTCTATCTACGCCATCATGTGGAATCTTCTCCACAAAAATAAGCGACCCGCTTCAATAAATCGGGCAGGGGGCTTTTGTAAATAGAATATGGGGAAGGCCCCAAATGGAATCTACTTTGTTTTTAATTTTTTTTCGGTATGCCGCTCCGCGAGCAAGGAGCGAGAGAAGCAAGTGGGCTGTGGTGATGTCAGAATTTGCACCTATTTGTATCTATTTAGTGATCAGTCCGCTAGTTTCTTTGATCCCACTCGGTCTTCCTTTTCCATTTTCTTCCAATAGTTCGACCTATCCAGAAAAATTGTCGGCTTACGAATGTGGTTTCGATCCTTCCGGTGATGCCAGAAGTCGTTTTGATATACGATTTTATCTTGTTTCAATTTTATTTATTATTCCTGATCCGGAAGTAACCTTTTCCTTTCCTTGGGCAGTACCTCCCAACAAGATTGATCCGTTTGGATCTTGGTCCATGATGGCCTTTTTATTGATTTTGACGATTGGATCTCTCTATGAATGGAAAAGGGGTGCTTTGGATCGGGAGTAACCACTAGTGATAGGGCAAAAATCGGGGGGAAGGACAAAGGAAAGAGCGATGCCTACATTAAATCAATTGATTCGTCATGGTAGAGAAGAAAAACGGCGCACGGACCGTACTCGAGCTTTGGATCAATGTCCCCAGAAGCAAGGAGTATGCCCGCGTGTTTCAACGAGAACACCGAAAAAACCTAATTCAGCTCTACGTAAGATAGCCAAAGTACGATTGAGCAATCGACATGATATATTTGCTCACATTCCAGGCGAAGGT
The DNA here is from genome assembly GCA_026120185.1 of Voacanga thouarsii. Taxonomy (NCBI): domain Eukaryota; kingdom Viridiplantae; phylum Streptophyta; class Magnoliopsida; order Gentianales; family Apocynaceae; genus Voacanga; species Voacanga thouarsii. The sequence goes on from JANUWF010000064.1 coordinate 21,107, forward strand.
CATAATTTGCAGGAACATTCTACGGTCTTAATAAGAGGAGGTAGAGTGAAAGATTTGCCAGGTGTGAAATTTCATTGTATTCGAGGAGTCAAGGATTTGCTGGGAATTCCGGATCGAAGAAGAGGCAGATCAAAATATGGTGCGGAAAAACCCAAATCGATATGAATGGAAGATGCCTCTGATAGACTTTCTTCGTCAACCAAGTTTGTTCAGTGATCGTAAACTTAATTAGTTAGTGAGAAAAAAGACTTAGGCAAGATAGAAAGAAGAAGGCAGAGGTCGAAGATAGGGTCGTTGGAAGATTTCCATGTGCTTTGTTTTGTTTATGTTTAGATCTCTATAAGGTAAGGTGTGTTTGATGAGGAAAGCGGCTTTGTCCGCCGGTTGGAGCAAGTATGAGACGAATAATTGAACTGTAGGACTAACTCGACGAGAGGATGGCTTGCAATCCCTGATTTAGGCGCCAAGTCCCAGTTCTTTCTCTTTTTTCTTTTTTAGTCATGATCAAGAAAGGTTGAAATCCAGACCATGCGTCTGTAAAGTGCTGGTTCGAGTCCAGCTCGTGACAATCCCGCGTCTCTTTTGCTCTTTATGATTTCAGGCACAACTTTTCTTAACACATCGAATTGGACATTTATCCTTAGCTTTAATCATACCATGCGCAAGGCTCAGGAAGGAAGTAAGAATAGAATCCTACCGGTTCCTTTACTAGTTATATTTCAAATGAGAAAAGAAGACGAAAGGTACGGCGGCCATTGGTATTGAATGTGAAGATCAGAATAAGTCCACTTAGGACAAAGAAATAGTGCTAATTCTACTTTCTAATAGAGTCGTTAGTTTTGCAGCTCTGGGAGAAAATTCCATAATATAATTAAATTTTATAATCGAGTCAAGGGCTTAAAAAGAGCTCTGTTTCCAAACAGATTTTTCCATCTGTAATGGGCTTTAGCACTTGTATTTCACGTTTCATAAACTTCCATCAAAGTACTTTCGTCTTAAGTCTTTGATCTTAATACGAAATTGCTCGAGTCTTAGTTTTCATTCCCTTAAGAATCCGGTTTACCCCGTATGAAGCCACCGTCGCCGTATGTCATGCGTACCACGGATCTCATTTCCCCCTACTGACCAAAAGAAAGCAATTCTAAGAAAGAAAGATGGTTTTGATTCATTTGCATCTAGGAGAGGAACTTTATCAAAAAGATTGTTGTAAGTAACAACAGTGCAAAAGCCCATTGGTCAAGAATAGCGGCCTCGGGCAAGGCCTCTCCCGATCTTTTCTATTTTGGTTCTCAGACCTTTGCTTTCTCTACGAGAATACGGATGGCCCTTTAGACCGCTCTACAGCGCCTTCGCGGAAAGAGCTTCGTGCCCCTGTGATGAAACTTCTTCTATAAACAGGAAAGGTAGCCGCAGTGACTGAGGAAAGCAGAGTTTTGGCATCTAAGTTGAGTTAGTTAGCCTGAATGAAGGACAACGGTTGGCATTGATTCCGAGTCCGTTAGCTATTGAGAATGAACTAAGAAAAGCGATTTCGAACACTACGTAATATATTTCAGTCGGTGGGTAACCCACTACCTAATGGCAGGAATAGCAGGACGGTAAAGCAACACTTCTTAGATGTTCGTGCCCCACGGTATAATATCTGTGTCAAAGAGCGGGCTAAAAGAGCTTATATTCCCCTAAGAGCGGAAAATCCCGCATCCATAGCAGCCTATTCGTCGCAAACAGTATTTTTCCAATTCGCTCAACGGAAACCCTTGTTTCCGTTGCGTTGAGAATGCAAGCATTACAAAAATTGTTCAATCCGAGGAAAAAGAGGACGCGGACAGAAGAATCAAACCCCTAGGAGGTGAGCAAAATGTTCAGAGAAGAAGCTTAAAGGCTTATAGTATGCGGAACTAGAATAGTAGTTGTTCAACCGGTTGAGAAGGAGAGAGGAAATAGATCTCCACTATAGATTTTGACTAGATCCTACTATAAGATGCAGCTCCTCCCTGGGAGGGAAACCCGACCAAGTCGCCTGAAAAGTTTATATGCTTACCGAAAATTCGGTCGTTAACCACCCCTGTGGACAAGACCAGGACCACTTAGCTCGAAAGCGGGGGTGAGAAAGTTTAAGAAGATTTCAGCTTCCTTTTTATGTAATATATATATAAGTTTTGTAACTAAGAGAGTCTCTCGGAAAGCTGGGAACTCCATGAGACTTTCCAGCTAGGGATGGTGGGTTTAGCCCCTATCTCTCCTAACCGATAAGACCCAGGGCAGAAAACTCATAAAGAAGAACACTTTTTTCAGTAAAACAAAACGGCTTCACTATTCTTTAAGCAACTCTTTTGTGTGCAGTGCAGCCCCTTTTTCTGTATACTTATACCATTAAGATCTTTTTCTTGTCGTTTGGTGCTGCCAAAAACTAAGGAAGCATTTTCTTTCTTTTTCGCTTTACGCGAGGTGAGGTAAGACAGCGGGGACCTAGACTAGTTGGTTTGCTTTCCGGTCTCTTGTTGACAAAGACATAAGAAAAGCGGGAAAGTTGTAAAGTAAAGTACATTTGTTTCGGCACCTCCCACTTATAGCGGGCCAGAGGGAAAACAGACGTTCCGAAATCTGGAATTGTGTAGATAGAGAAAGCACTCAACCTTATTGTCACTTCCACCTGGGACCAGCGCCCAATACGAGACCAGCTCCCCATGGAAAGAGAAAGTCGACTGGTTGGAGAGGAGCGAAAAGCGGAGGCGGAGAAGAAAGCATCCCAAAGGACGAACGGATGATTCAAGGCTTGAAGTCGGATCGAGCTGCATGTAGCCATTTCGGGTGGAAACCAATAGCGATAGGACTCATTACCTCTTGGGTCCCAGTTGTTTTCCAACTAGATCAGCTGTACATTCGATAAGGATGTTTAGAACAAAGGCAGATGGAATAGATAAATAGGTAAGGTGCTTTCAGAAATGGTTTATGTTGCATTCCCATCTTCTTGTAATCTCAACTCGGAGGGGGATAGATAGCCCTTATATAAAAAAGGTAGTTGACTCGCGTAAAGCCGGAAGACGGACGGGAACAAGAAAGGGAGCATCAAGAGCTTGTTCCAAACCAGTGCCAAACTCTCGGCCTTTGCCTCAGACAGAAGAACAAGGGATTGAACAGGACAGGACAAGGGGGAAAGGAAGGGCTTAAGCCCTTTTTCATGGGTAGTCCTCGTCGTGAGGAAATCCGACAGTAGCAACTAAATGAAAAGATCCAGTCTCTTTCGAAAGAATCCTGAAGAATTCTAGCTTCCCTCGATAGCATCTCCATTCAAGAATCCGAATCGTAAGCCAAATAATCAGCCTTTTCCGGCGCCGAATCTTCATTCAGAAGAGTTTCTTTCATCCGCCCGCGTCTGGAGACGTCTCAAAGGAATATACATAAGAGAACATTCCCTGCTCCATCCATACCATAAGAAAGAAAGGAAAGCTTGAATCGGAACGGAAGGCCTAGTCTTAGCGCTAGCAGACCTTCGGATTGAATCCGCTCTGCCATTTTCTTTTTCGTTTTTTGAACTAGTGGCACATCTTCCTTCAATAGGAGCTGAACTCAGACCTTGTATAACTGCTTGGAGTTTAGGTCAATAGACAGAAGATCGCTTGTAATATGATGATACAAGCCAATCAATGGGATGAGATGGGAGTCATCATCCACATATACGATTGGATTCGGACAAAGAGCAAAAGAGGAAAGCCAGAGCTCATATATGCGAAGAACTAACAGGAGCCGTTCAAGTGGGTAAGGAAAAAGATAGGAGGTGATTGGAGAGATTTCATTTCACTTACCGACGATACTCTTATAATAAAGAAATTGTTCTGGAATAGTTTTTGAAAGAGGGTAGTACACTGTCTGGTAAGAGTTACTGTCTAGTCACTACCTGTAAGGCAAGCCAAAAAAACTTTATTTCAAACAGGATTAAGGAAGATAGGACTCAAATTTTATCAAGGGGAACTGCTCCAACTTCTCAATCCTCATTCAAGGGAACGAAAACAACTCATCTGCGACTAATATAGAGGAAAATGCACCCTGCAGCACAAGACGCATTCGAACTTTCAATACATTTTTTTCTCGATGCTTTGAATAGCGTAATGTAATAAGGAAGCATTCCAATCGTTGAAAAAGCCTTCTTGCTATTGGGCGGGCTTTCATCGGCCTGTGGGATATTTGATTGAATCAGAGAATCGGTTCTTACAGTGCCCGGAATTGGGCAAATGAATGAAGATGGCATGAAGCCGATAGCTGCTTATCCGGATCCGGGCTTTCTTTCTTAAGGCGGGAAGGAAAGGCAAGTTTTTGTTAACAAAGGAAAGGCTCGCCGAAGGCTGATCTTTGGGCATTAAATGCCTTCTTAGAATACGAAGAGTAAGAGGTGACTAGCGCTTTTAAGAGGATTTTTCTTTCTCTTTCTCGGAATAGTTATCTAAAGTACCAAAGAGTAGCGGGATTTCTAATAGGAGAAATTCAAGGATTAGTTAGCACTACCTCAGATCCAAAAGGAAAGGAAGGAGAATAAGGGAAGGTGCCAAGCTTCATATATGAATAAGAATGATCCGCCGCGCCCTCCTAACAGACTTTCAGCTTACGCTATGATCGGGACATCGCCGATTGCTATGGATCAACCTTTTCCTACGAAATTATGGAGTGGACGATTCCGTCATTTCCACGTCCAGTAGGGCCTATCGCTCCTATTCTACACAGCAGCCCTTACGTTCCACTTTTAGCGACATTGATTGCCACGAACAAGGTAATCATTTCTATGATCCCTAAGATAAGTAGGAAGCAGCCCTTCGGAAAAGCCGTTAGAGGGGAAGAAGCTATAAAAGACTTCAAAGGTAAGAAGAAGCTCCCCTTCAAGGTACGCCCTTTCAGTTACTTTCTAACTTTCTTCTTTCAATAGCGGCTTTTCTTTATGAAATCTTTCTTTAATCTTACGGGTGATTATTCGATCTTTAGGGCCTTTCTTACACTTTATTTTCTTTCTTACGGTACGGCCTTCCTCTTACGGGGAAGGACAAGGAAGTGTAGATATCATATATGATTCAACGTTCTTAGGGGTTCAACCCTTTCTTTAGAAGATATACTCCCAACCTTTCCAATCCTTATTCAAATATCTTTATTCTATCTATTCGTAGTCTATCGGGTAAGAAGAGCAAATCCAATACCGGGGCTTTCTCCCTTTAGTCTTTATCTTTTGTCTGTAGGGTACCAGTCCTATTACACCGTTATCGGGTTCGAATCCAATACATAGAAAGAGGGTAAGAAGACACGAGACTTTATGGATCGGGGAAGAAGCTCGGAAGCAATACTTACTATTTAAAGGGAAGAAGTGAGACTGAAAGGATTGGTTCTAAAATATACTCGTTAGGGTTTCAACCATGTCTTTATTCTTTCTTTATCAAATATACTCTAAAGGTCTTACGGGTGAAGTGCTTACGCCCACCCTTCGATCTGTAGGGGAACAACTCGATACGGGACAGCGTGCTTTTATGAACTATATCCCTTCCTTGAAGGTATGTCCGGTACGACCTTGATCAATCAATCATTTCAATTCCTTTATTGATTTGATTGATTATTCCCTTGTCCCAGGAGAAGCGATAGGAACTTCTAAATTACTTACCCTTTTGAGGAAGTCTTTTATCGCTTCTTCCCGTCTCGCGTCTCTGTCTGTTTTCGCTCTTCTTTCCCTACATCTATTCCTTTCACCCTACGCTTCGGATTCCATTCGTGCTCCATACCCATGGATCACGAATGAATAGAGATTATATCCGCTACGAACAAATGGTAAGAATTCGTCCTAAAGCAGCTTCTCCGCTTTCTCTTTATCCCGGACTATGGGGCACTACTACACTAGCCTTGCCTTATCTGTGGTAGAGCCAATGATCATTCACTTTCAGTAAGGGATGAGCGTACTCCCACAGTTAGCTAACGCTCACCCTTGCAGCTTAACTAATAGGAAAATAGAGAGAAAGAAGGCTGGTCTCAGCACCCCTTAAGGCTGTATAGTAATGGACGGAAATGCGTATATAAACAAAGCAAAGTAAAGTATCCCAAGTTGGAGCTTCTCTTAAGCTCTCCGCTTTAGCTGAGTGAGGGATCCATGGGTATGGATCGCGAACGGATATCTAATTGGATAAATTCTTCCTACGCGCTACGCGCCTTTCAGTCTCGCTTCCTTCGTCTCATTAAAGGGAAGGTAGTGGAATCTCAGTCATAACTCTTAAGTAAGGACGGTGCCAGTAGGGCAAGCCAAGCAGGCTTTTCAGCTAGCTCTTTAACTTGTGGTTGGTTAAGCCGAAGTCAAAGGGCGATGCGGTACACATATCTATCTAGTATTGCAGAGAGGAGCTCTTATCGAAATTGCGTAAGTAATAAA